>JAYMTF010001830.1:0-21108 GCA_036897485.1 Pelargonium nanum | reverse complement strand
ATGACCCTTGTGCTTACTACAAGAGGTTTGGCGATGAAGATTTCATCATTTTGCTATTGTACGTGGACGACATGTTGATCGCATGCCCCAACAATGGTCGGGTCCAAGAATTGAAGACACAGTTGGCTAGTGAATTTGATATGAAGGACTTGGAACCAGCAAATAAGATTATAGGGATGCAAATTTACCGAGACAGAGATAACATGAAGATTTGACTATCTCAAAAGACTTATTTCAAGAAAATTCTTCAGCACTTCAATATGCAAGATTGTAAGCCAATATCTACCCCTCTTCATGTTAATTTTAAGATATCCTCTAAGATGTGTCCTAGCAATAAAGCAAAGAGGATGGAGATGTCTCGAGTACCGTATGCATCAGTAATGTGGAGCTTAATGTTCGTTATGATTTGTACTAGACTAGACATTGCACAAGCGGTGGGAGCAGTCAGTCAGTACATGGCGAATCCAGGAAGGGAGCATTGGAGTGCGGTGAAGAGGATCCTGAGATATGTCAAGGGTACCTCAAATGTTGTTTTATGTTATGGAGGTTCGAAATTTACTGACAATTGCTATGTGAATGCAGACTTTGCAGGTGATCTGTACAAAAGAAAATCCACTACGGGATGTGTGTATATACTTTCTGGAGGAGCTGTAAGTTGGGTTTCAAAACTGTAATCAATATCAGCACTATCTACTACAGAAGTGGAATACATGACAGCTATAGAAGCCTGTAAAGAATGAATATGGATTAAAAGGTTGTTGGAGGAGCTCGGGCACAATCAAGAAAAATTTGTTTTGAATTGTTACAATTAGAGCGTCTTGAATCTTGCAAGGAATCCGTCCTTTCATTCTAGAACAAAGAAAATAGAAGTCTGGTATCACTACGTCTGACATATGGTAGAAGAAGGAAGAGTGGATATGTAGAAAATCCACACAAATGAAAAGCTAGCAGATGTGTTGACTAAGTCGATAAATTCTGACAAGTACACATGGTGTCAATCCTTGTATGGCCTATCGGAGACAAGAAAGAATGGTGTGGAGACTTGATTGATTCTCACTCAAGTCTCCAGGTGAAAGAAATGTTGAAAGCGTGGCTAAAATGAGGAAAATGTGGTTGGAAACATATTCCACAATTTGTGGGATGGCTTTGACAAAGGAAGCAAATTCGAACTCATTTTGTCAATTTTGGTGTCCAATTTTCGCCTTCATTTTATATCCTATCTCTTAATATTTGTCCATCGGGTCGTTTTGGTCCTAACAAATAGTAGGATTTCACTTACACCATTTTTTCTTTATATGACACTTGCACCATTATATGTAGCATCTTCATCTCATATTTATCCGATGTGGGATATTATCTCATACGCACTTGGACACTCCCCCTCACGTTCGAGTCTCACATTTTCTTTTTATCTGTGAGCTCGACACGTGCATAATCGGGGGCTTTATAAATCGACATGCCCCCTCATGTGTAGGTATTTTTCTTCCACACGTGGGCCGCTGCATGCATATTCATCTGAAAGCGGGCTGGAGACCACAGGGGGGGGCAACATAAACGGGCCAAATATGGGTCAAAATCAACTCTGATATCATGTTAAATTTCACTAAAAGATCAGCCTTATTAGTAGGGTTTCACTTGCACCATTATATGTAATCTTTTCATCTCATATTTATCCAATGGGGATACTCTCCCATACCCACTTCAACACAAATGTCTTCTTTTAGGATTAGTATTTTGGGTTCTTGGGGCAGGGAACTGGCCTCTTTGGTTAACTGGTGCTGAATTTCTCAAGGGTAGGGTCTTGGGTTGCTAGTATGTACTTGTGTTTGGGAATTTTGGGCGAGTAGTGTGTGTTTAGTTAAGGTTAGTAGGAAATAAAAGGAGGCAGAAGAAATTCTGTGATAATGTCTAAATCAACCATTTGTTTGCTCTAACATTGCTCTTCATGCACCACTTTCTCTTGTTGAGCTGTAGATTAGTTTGAGATAGCATAGATATGTATGGACTTGTTCAGATGATAATACCATGATGTGTCTCGAACCCGAGACTTTTGAGAGGAACCAAGCGTCTTAAACCGCTTGGTCTGATGGGTGTAGGTTTTACAATTAAAAACTCTCGGCAAGTTCGAAGTTTCGTTAAACTTGTTACAGTACTCTAATCGATTTTAAAAATCACCAAATGGCACAATGTCCAGTTAATGTTGCAAATTACCATAGTCGATCTAAAATCCCAACAAACTTCATATTCCATGTGACGGCCAACTTGAATGTACGTAAAACCTTGAATCAAATATGCACAACTTTGTAGCCCAATGCTATTGCCTTGCAATGTTGAAGGAAATCAGAAATACCCTTTCTCCAAACTAAAGTTGATAGGAGTTGGGAAGTTCTGCAAAAGGTTCCTGCCAAAACCCGTAAAACCATTACTATTTCATACAAAAAATAATGGTTACATCACTAAATACGATATGTTCTGAAATAAATAACAACAGGTACGAGGAAATATAAAAGTAAAGTTCTTAAATAGTTACTGTCCTACGAGCAGCTTCACAAGGATGGACCTTACCTTGTAGCGAAGTCCATGGCATCCTAGATTCCTATATGAAATTGTTAGAAAATGAAAAGAACCAACATGCATGAAATGCAAACTTTGCCTCTTCATTTCTATGAAAGAAAAAAAAATGAAACATGGGGAGAAATGACTAGATATTAATTATAAATATGTTTACAATCATCTAAATGCATTTACATAATACAATCATCAAAGTAGATTTAGCAGGCGTGATAATAATTACAGTTAATTAGTGTCAACTAACAAGATACAGTCTCCATTTCTTCGCCCTCAAAACCAGGGATGCCATGTTGGATCCATCATGCATAAATTCCTAGGCGTCAAGGCTGCCTCAACCAATTCTGTGACACCCCTTTGAACTGATTGCGGTTGGTCCATGGCATTTTCTTCCTGCCAAGAGAGCAATTGAACCATCAACAACATAATTCTAGACAAAATTGGAAACGACATGCACGAAATAACCAAAATCAACAGACACAAGTTACTGTAAAAGAGGCCAGAGATAAAATCCTGCAAATCCACCTTTGAACTAAGAAAATAAGCTTATCTTTAAAACAAAAACTGTTTACATTAAGAGCTAATCCATTACCCCAAACGAGCTCTGCACAAGGTACCAGATATGGAGTACAATTGCAACTTATCCACTACAGAAGTTCACAAACTCAGCTCTGCTTGCTTGGAAACTATTTTCCATAATTTCAACCATCCTCATTTGGATCCTTTGGAGGTTGTTTCCATTATAAATGTAATGGAGCTGTTCTAATGTAAAGAGTATTACCCACCCTTTGACCGCAAAAAAAATGGCATGCACATAACCAACCCATGAACAAAAACTAATATAAAATGATCTACCTTTCAACCCTTAAATCTTAAGCTAAATAGAACAGCTATACTTAATATGTATATGTTCATTACCATTTATGCATCTACAGGGAAATATTGCTGAGGAAGAGAGAAAAGTGCAAAACTGACGGCTAACCTCTTCAGAGAAGAACTGTGGGGCTATATTATTGATCCGCCCAATGACATGCTCAACATTGGTAGTGACCTTAAGCTTGAAGTCTGAGGAATTCAAGCTACTTCCACCAGCAACAGGGGCCAGGGGCATCCCGAGTGGTCTCCTCCAAGACCAGGACAAGAGCTCATCACGGAAAAACATGGCTAATTGATGCCATAAATGTTGAGTTTGCTGTGATACAAAAGTTGGACAAAAGTCATTAATATTAATGCATATTGGTTGATCAAATGATCATACTGAAACATTCCAATTAAAGAAACTCACTTTAGGTGAAACAACAGCCTGCGCAGCTGCACCCATTGCAGACACAATAAGCCCTTCCACTCCAAAATGGGAGAAAAATGCTTGCATGTTTCTCGTCAAACGGAATGGAACTGGTTCATTGAACTCTATCATTCCATTTGCATCATAAGCTGGATGAAAATCTGTCTGAAATATTTTCCCTGTGTTCTTTGCAAATAGAATTTTATTAGGGGACCTTCCTCCAATTTGTAGCATGAAAGACATGAAACTTGACAGAGCCAACTGGATAGCAAATTGCTTTTTGAAAGCCCACATATGATTGCCACTCAGAAGAGTCTTATACATGTGCTGGGACAATATGCTGTCAGTAACAACAGATTTGGTTATGTCATTATAAGCTTGAAGGCGAAGATCAACAACAGCTTCAGGAGAGATTTGCCCAGAAATAGCTTGATTCAACTGCTCCTTGAAAAAGGTAATGGGTAGATCTGCCTCTCGGCCATTTCTTGCACAGTGGTTCTCATACACCTCGAGGAAGGTGCTGTACATTAAATCGTCTTCAACCATGCGGACCTGTGTTCAATCAGCAGTAGGACATATTATAGAAATGTTCTTACAAACTGCCATAAATTCGTAAGTACAGATTCTTCAAAGACCACCACTTGGGTAGTTTTAGTAAAGTATATAGATGTCTAGAAAGCATGTACACAGGAACATAATTCTTGGCGGAACCAACAGGACAGACCCCACTGCAAGTAAATCAAATGATTTTCTACTACATTTCCCACGTTTAGATAAACATCAAGAGAATGAAATTTGTTCGAGATAGAGGTCATCACCTGGGACCAAACAGGAATTATAATTGGTGTGTGAATGCATATGTGGCGGCGTCTTGATTCCTTGTGCTTATCAAACATTTGGTTCATCACACGGAAAAGCTGTAGTATCCGTTCATCACTTCTAGCATTAGGAGTCAAAGATGTCTGGACAATGAAGTGCCGTTGAGAGCCATCAGAACCGATTAAAGTTAATCGACGGAAACTGCTTCCATGCCTTCTCACAATGGGAATATCAGCTCCAACCCTGTCCAACTTCACTGTATGGTCAGGTGCGATTTCCTGCAAGGTTTAGTAATGTTTTTTTATAAGTACAGCAGAAACCTCTATAAATTATAAATACCAAAATTTAATTTTAAGCTGGCTTAGGAAGGTTTCTCTTAAGAAATAAAAGGGAGAATGAGCATGATCTAACAAAAATACTGAGATCTGGTTAGCAGCAGTTGACCTGATCACTAAAATATTGTCCTGGAACCTCCACATCAACAACATGGAAGTCACGTAACACCTTGCTTTCCTCTTCTAACTTCAGTACAGCAGGAAATCTGTCTTCAACATTGCTCTGCAGAACATTTTTCCAATGTTTCAATCTCTCAGTCAACTCAGAAAGGGTGGCTGGGAAAGTAGTAGTGCTCTCAGGATCAAGATCACGCTCAAAATCCTGCTTGTATTCTCTCACAAAATCAACATGCTTGTTGACAGCATCTGCTGAGAAGCAAGCTCGGCAAACACCAGAGAGCTCCTTCTTGAGAGATTGAGGCACCTCTGCTGTAGTGGCAGTTGGGTACTTGTAACAGCGGTGGAGAAGAGCATTAACCACAGCAAGAAGTCTCTCCTCTGGAAGAGTTACAAACCGTGAACCAATTTCTGTGAGCAGGATCTGAAGAAATAAAAAATAAAAAAGAATTAGAGTAATGCCATCTAGTAGAGAACTCGAAAGAAACACAGTAATCCTTTTTCCTTCTAGATATCAAGAATTTCCTACTCCTTGACAAACTTTTGGATCTAAAACTCAAGGGAATGACAAGTAAAGAGAAACTTGTTGAACTTTAAGTCAATAATAAGCCCCACACCCTAACCCACCCAAAAAAAAAAAGAGACATACAACATCCACAAGGTAAAAGCTAGTAGAAACTAAGTCCTTAACAAATGCTTTTTTATGCCTTTTTTCTTTCCCTCAATTTGTAAAAGATGCAACTAAGAAATCGTCACCAAATAATGCAACAGATACGCAATGATTAAATAACTCTTGAATTATAATCACCACCTCAAGTTCGCTGGCCAAATTAGTATGCTTGCTCCTAAGAGCCTCCATAATATCCTTGGCAGCATCAAAAGCACTGGCAGCAGAAGCTGCAAGACCCAAAGCACCAGTTCGTCTTAACGTATTTTGACCACCTTCATTCATAGTAGAAGCACTTTGTTGCATAGGTTGGTCAGTCCCTGAATGCATACTGCCATCTACAGCATTAGACCTTTCAGATTCTTGCCCATGAGAGTTTCCCCCATCATGTGATCCCATTCCACTACTAGATTGAGTGCCTTGATGAACTTGATTGTCTGTGCCTAAAGCACCAGCACCGCCATGACTTTGGGCTCTTGCATGTCCGTCTGCCATCCCAAGACCACCACCACCAGAAACATTTTGCTGCATTCTTTGCTGAGCCATTGCAATTCTATTATTAAGTTCCGATTTATTTGCAACATCACGGCGCTCAAGCAAATATGTCCGCAGCCAGTAATAAAGAGCCTGATAATTTGAGTGAATATAGTATTATGGTTATTAATCAAAGCAAAATTTAAATTGAAAATCTACTTCACAAATTAAGAATAAATGAAAAGCAAAATCTATTAATATCTGACAAATTGTAGTTTATGCTTACCTGCGGATACACTGTGGCAATTTTTAGCAGTACAAGTTTGCAATGAGGTGCTTCTGTCCTCTGTAAGGATAATAATAGCTGAGGAATCCAAGCAAGCCAAACCCAATGCGGTATTTGATCCAAGTATTTGTCAAATGCCCTACCCACCGGCTCATTGGAAGTATCAAAGCTGAGAAGGTACAGAACACGAGCAAGGTGGCTTCTTGAGTTCGAAACGCCATATTTGATACCTTGAAGAAAACAGCTGACAGCATATTCTAACCAAATTTCATCATTGGAATCCTTGTAAGCCTGTTAATCACACATAAACAATAAGCATTGACTCAACTTGATGAAAGCTAAAGAATTAAAAGCTGCTAAAAGTTATTACCATGTCGCAATAATTACCCCAGCTGATCCATCCTTTGGGTAAATTTTTGAAGAGACTGATTGCATTCGAATAAGCAAGATTCGCCCCCTCAGAATCATTCAATTTTAACAAGAAATCCCCCTTTAGACGATAGATTTCTGCCTTGTGTTTCACTGGAAAATATTCCAGATTAGTGCTGTTGATCAAATTAATGCCACTTGTAAGCTCTCCCTTCATTTCCAGATAAGCCTTTGCCTGTTCTCTAATCTTCACAAATGCCTCCTGCAAACATATAACATGAAAACTAATGAAATATCTACCATCCCATTCACCTACTAGATGCCAGAGAAAGAAGGCAATGAACGATATAAAGAATTACAGAATTCTTTGAAACAAGCAAATCAAAGATTTATACAAAAGAGGAAGAACAGTTCTTGACACATCCCTCCAGGATTCAATCAGCAATCAAAATATCTATAAAAAAAAATAACAGCACCCTAAACCAAATATAATCAAAATTATTTCAGAGATCTTGCAAGTTGCAACATAACATTTGCAAACTCCACGAGAATAATCAATAAGATAACAATGATTGTCTTAGAGTTGACATCAAGTCACACAACTATCAACCATTAAATACAGAATCCCTACATTTGTGGAAAAGACTGTCCTTTCTAACCTACAAGAGCAGACATGAAATGATAGTAGTTGTTAATACCTGCACTTCCATGGTGGAATGACCATACATCTTTTCGAGTATCGTGACGCAAACATCATGAAGGCCTTGCTTACGAGAGATGTGAGCAAGCTTATTGACATTCCATGCTTTGTCACGATAACCAAGGTGATGAAGCTGAGGATTTGTGGTACCAAAATCCTTAAATGCATCTATCACAGCATTATACATTTCATTTCTCCATTGAAGCAAATCGCACCAAACAGACATGTTATCCCATTCATTTGGTGTTCTCAGCCTCCACGTTTCAAGAATGTCCTTAAGATCTGCATACAGATTTCCATGCACGCCAACAACAGAATTTCCAGAAAGTTTGTTTCCATTAGCAATGTCCAAAAGAATTCTGGCAGATTCTTGAACTTCAACCAGTTGTTGGAATTGCTGCAAAAGAGGAATTCTAGCATGAACAGACATTTCAGGCAATTGCCACCACTGCTCTAGAGCAAGATCGACACCTTTTCCCACAATGTTTTCAGCATCACCTACACCATTTGTATTTTTGTCATGCAATGCAAAGAAGGCCTGAACCAGACGAAGCTTTGGAGTCTCTTCCACTTGAGCTTTTGGAATTACATGATCCTTCATATATGCCCAATCTGGCAATTTCCATAGTGTGTCAAGTAGTATCTCATAATTCTCAATACTCTTTCCAAAGTCTACCAATGCATCCCACTGACTAAGTTGAGTGGCACAATGAATCCACTGCTCCTCCCAGAGACACATCTCAGCTTTAGGTACTACATTGCTGTATGTACCTTGTGTTGCTTTAACCATAGCTTGGTAGAAAAGGCTTTGGGCCTGCTGCCAATAACCATGTTGAACTAGAGAAAGCCCAGCCTTGGTTTCTGCAGTAGTAGACCTTTTCTTCCACAAACCACACCTCATATCTTCTTCACTGAGCAACCGATAAAGCTCAGCCAACGACTCTGCACACTTTGATTCATTCAAGAATAACATGACATGACTTTCTAGCAAAGCTAATGAGATATGCCAGGCATTGTAAGTTTTCCCAATATACTTAATGAGCTCACTAGGCATCCGAGGTTGAGGGTGACTCAACTGAAGGCCTTCAAGAAGTGCTTGCACGACATTTGGTCTGCTGCCTTGCTGTTTCTTATGGTAATCTTTTGACAAGAGAGTAATCATTGGTTTAGCCAGAGTAACCTGTTCTTCTTTGTGCAAGGTTACCCAGACAATAGGAAATACCAGCACCCACAAATGATATGCAACATTTGCATCAACGTGTGCCAGTTCTCTCAATGGAAGAACAAGATCAGCCACCTATACATGAAAGGAAAGGTTAACAAAAGTTAATGCTGAAATAGAAAATTTTGATACAGATCCTCAAGATAATGGTATTCAAAAGGTTGAAACCAGTTTGGCTCAAAAAACTTGTAAATATTTTAAATTAGAGCAACAAAAAAAAAAAAACCTGAAGTTTGCTTGTCTCATTCAGAAATTGAGCATGCTTGAGAACAAGGCTATCAAACGTAAGGGGGGCATCTTCTTGTCCATCAGGAACATCAGTAACCTGGTGCTGCATCCCGGAACTATCAGGAACAGAGCCTGAAACCACAAGCAGGGGTACTCTAGCAGAGTTTGGAGCAAGTGTAATGGGTTTACATTCAACTAAAGTTGCAAGAAGAAGATCTAAGCCTTGTTTGAGCCAGAAGACATCACTCAGTGCTTCCCAATCCTGAATCTGTATAATGTACTGCAGCCTCGTGAACAATGTTTTGCCAAGAGACTCATGATAAAGTGAAAAGAAATTCTTCCTAATTTCAGGATCCCTAGCTCGTAAACCAAGCATGAATTGCCTCTCCACTTTTAGAAACACTTCCTGACGTAGAGCCAGGGGATATCTGCAAGTCAATCAGTCAATAATATTTATACCCCGATGAAAGCAAAATGAAGCAAACTTTATAGATATAGTACTTACTTATTTGAATCAGCACAAATTCCATAAAGAAGCTGAAGATATTTTCCATCCCACTCTTCCACAGCACTAGTGGAGAAGTTCTGCTTATCAACTTGGGAAAGCTTTTGAAGAAAAGAGACTATTTCCTTGGGTGTGAGAAAAGCACTTGAAGTGGCAGGTGTACCAGGCTTGCTGACGTCATCTTCAATCCACCCTTTTATAACATCAAGAATGCAAAGAAGCACGCTAGCATCAGTACCTTTTTCAGAGAGCAAGGCATTCAAGATTTGAGTTATGGATCGTTTGCACTCTGCTACAAGCATGACCTTCTCACTGATAAGTTTCAAAACAGATTTTAAATTAGAGATGACTGCTCCAACATCAGCACCTTGACGAGAAGAAGTGACAGCAGAATCTGAATCAGTTCTCTGACCCTGGAATGAAAGATTAGATTAATGTAATATGAATAAAGATAACAGATAACAACCATAAATATAGGTGTACAATCAGATTATTATGTGTGGCATTAAATCAACTGGTCTCAAACTTCCCATTTTTTCAAAGTGAATGGGATACTTACTCTCCCCCTCATGTGCATGTCGGACAACAAATCAAGCCTTTTAAGTAGACCAAAAATTAACAGGAAGACAGCACATAATTGTGACTAGGCCAAGACAAAGCCAACTCTGATAACATGTTAAATCTTACTCTAACTCAAAGGTTAAGCTATTAGGAGGAGGGCCCAACTAGTATATCAAGTGGTCTCAAACTTCACATATTTTCAAAATGGGATACTTTAACAGTGACTAACACGCGAACAGAAAAGGTATCAGGCAAAAAAAATTATACATACTTGTCTCACATGAGAGCCTGCAGATGCTCCCATATCACGTGCCAGGCGCTGGAGGATACGAACCAAAATGAATGGATCGATAAAGTTCTTGTGAACCTCTGTCAAGGTTTTAATGACAAGCAGAACAAAACTAATTGAATTCGCAGCATTATCTTCACTCGAAGTCTGAGGAGCGGTGACGGAATTTATATGCTTTTGTATCAACTCATCAACTTTTTGATACAGTAATTTGACATCTTGTGGTGTATCCGCACCTTCAAGAGGAAAAGCAATGAATACCATCTTCAAAAGAGAACAAAGTGACTTTCCAGTATCCAGCATTTTATATTTAAAACAAGGTTCAAGGATCTGCAAAAAAAATAAAAAGATCAACAAAAATATTCAAAGCACTAAACATTACGTGCTGATAAAAAAAAGATTAAACATTACCAAATAAAAAAATAATAATAACTACATGATAGGGCATGAGCGTACTTGAGAAATCTGGTTGATGTTATTTCGAATGAACAAGTGTGGCTGCTTCTCCAAAACCTTGTTCATCACATCCAAGCCCTGTGCCAGAGCCGTGGATGGATCCTTTGACTGAGATGGTTGGATGCTGCTCAGTAGCTTTTCTAGATAATTGAACTTGACATTGGCATTTGGCCACACTTCCAGAGCCTGTGATAGCAGCTCCAAAGCTTGTTTGTACATAGTGCTGGCTTCTTTGTCCTTAGGCTCTATTACCAAAGCAACCTGTTCCCAAAAAACCAAGTTAAATGTAAGCTTATCATGCATGCTCTCTTATAACTTCGCACACAAACAATATTCAAGAATATGATTTCAGCACAAAGTTAATCAACTTTGAGTGCATATGATATTGAAAGTTAAAACAATCCTCACTCTAATGAGAAAGTTGATAATCATCTCTTCCATGGCAGCATTGGGCTTGAATTCTTCATCCGGTTGGCCAGCAGATCCAGGGGTTTCAATATTAGGGATGGATGAGGCACCACCAGGAGACATGATACACAGGGATTGAAGGCCAGGTTCAACCTTCACTCTCTTGCTTGGATCTTCAGGGAAAGAAGATCCATCAGTAGGTCGCTTCGGATCAGAACCAGCAGGGCCAGGATTAAACCCATCGTTGGTCTGGCTACGGACATCACCATCATTACCAACTTTCATTTCGTTTTGCCTTTGCCTTTCCCACCCAACCACTAACCCAGCAAGTTCAATAGCTAGACGCCTGTTTTCTATTGTAGTATTATATGGCAATCCAAGGCGACTGAGAGAATTAACCATCTGAGGTACAAACTGTGCTCTGCAGCTGTAGAAGAGATCTGAATGGCGAACAATAAGCTGGAAAATGTGAATCAAATTAGGAATTGAATGACCTTCCTCCACCAGAATTTTTTTTGTATATCGTATCCAAATGGGCATACGACAATCCCCAGGAGGCAACCGCCGCGGTAATGCCGGCATCAAAATATCCAGTGCCTGCTTGACCAACATCTTGTTTTCTGGCTGGCAAGTCCTAAGAAGCGCAACAAAAACCTGCATCCGAAAACAGACATCACGTCAGCTTTTATTATTGCATAGAAATATAATAGTAGAACCACATACTGTACATGCAATGATAGAAAGGCTTTAGTTTTAAAAAAAATCAATATTCAAACATTATAATAAAAACACTCAGTTACTCAAGATTTTGAAGTAAAGCGAATCCATAAACCGCGTAGCTAAATGCACACAAAGATGGGGACTACTCTAAGGACTATAACTATATTTGATCTAGAACAATTTATCTAGATAACTATACGGTTCATGCCAATCAATTGATGCTGGTAGTTGATGAAATTAAAAACTTGCACTATGAGAAACATCATCACAAATCAAATATTTTTACTTGTAATAGGAAACTGATAAAACTTAAAAGTACCTGAAGTATGATTTTCTCTGGAGCCTGATAGGCCTCCAAGAAATGGCAAACATTGACAAAGGCCCATTGCTTACTTGCACTGTCCTCGCGTTTCAAATGATTCCAGCCGAATTTGATAAGTTCTTTTCTATGATGAACAAGGTCATTCTGAAGATACTTAAGAAGTAAGGTGGCAAGCTGCAAAAGCTCTATCCTCAAGGGTTCATCATATTCAGCAGATACCTGTCAAAGAGGCTCAAATAAATTACTATTGCAATCAAAACGTAATGGAGGTCAATAAGTTGGAGACTAAACATCAAATATCATAGAAACAAATCTATGTAAATCCCCACCTCTTCTGGAGGATCAAGAAGTTTATCAACAATTGTTTTTATTATAGCAGGATCAACCACCTCCCAACTTTGGCCATTTTGAAATGCATGGGCCAGCATTGGAAGAATGAGTATTTGCATCACAACCACCAAATGGTCATGACCAAGCTGTTTTGATTGGAAGAGGTTCAAAAAATGCATAAGAAGTGTTATCTTCATATTCGGTGGATACCCCTCTGCAACCTGAAATAAAGGATACAACAGGTGAAATGATTGGTTTGAAAGAGTCAGTGAGAAGACAAGGGGACTACTATGTGAAAATATCACGAAAGTACCTCTATAATGTAAAACTCCTTCAAAAACGTATAATCAATCCGAGTGTGATACAAGAAGATGGAGAGTATATCAAAGAGAACATTCACTTCGGTTTTCTCATGCCGTAAGTAATTCAAAAAGCATTTGACTAGCCATTTGCTTTCTTTCACCTGCATTTAAGAAATTATTGTCAAAAGATAAGATAGCAGTACACTAATTGAATGCAAAAGAATAGTCCATGAAAGTACAGACACAGGCACACCATGGCAGGCAAGTTTCTTACCTATATTTTATTCAAACATAAAGGTGTAAGAAACCAAATGGAAAAATTCAAATGATTTCAGAAAATCAAACTAATGGGCACTCAAACCCGATGGAATTTTATCTCGTTACTTGGAACAATCTACAAAGTCATTTTTTGCATAAACATAAAATTCAGAAATAGCAATAGCATCAATGCACTACCCATCACAAAAGGGGAATATCTTGGGTACAAGAACGTATCTGAAAGCATTCAATTGAATCAATTCAGCTAAAGCATGTTTTTACTCACATCTCAGGTGACCAAATACCCAACATAGAACCATTTATATATGAAAAATTGCCCAGAGGATCTTGACCTCTTAAATTATTGAATGTTATTGTACCCAAACCAACAATTAAGAAAGAAAGGATGACGTACGTTGTTTGCTCCAGAGGAAAATGGTAGTAAAATTGTACTGTATTAATAAGTTAGGGCCAAATGTGTTATGCATAGAAAGTCCAAGTGTTCATGATCACAAAGCATGAGATGTTTCACAAAAACTGATTTAAGGATTGACAATATATTTTATACTCCAGTAAAATTGTCTTTGTTGCTCTTTACTAGACAGATACACTATGCTCATTTTCCTAATTTTACCTTCTTTTTTTCCAGACAAAAATGTTGAACTGCATTTCAAGTAGAGCACGAGAGGCATATGAAACAGTTACATACTCCCTTTGTCCCAAAATGGGTGTCCACTTTCTCTACAAAATTGACCTAAAATAAGTGTCATTTCTATTTTGGTTAGTTAGTTATTCATGAATTACCAAAATCTCTAAGATGAGTTACCTAGAACTCTGAGTTTGTTACTATAAAAGAACACTGGGGTATAAGAGGAAAAGCCTAATTCCAACCAACTCATCCTTAATCTTCACTGAAATCGGAAAGCGGACATTCATTTTTGGACAGGGGGAGGACAATTTAAATGAGGGAAACTTCAACAATATAAACATTAGCCATGTTAAAATACCATAAATAGTTTTTTTCGTATCGACGAACAGAAATGCAAGAAAAGGTTTTTACTTAAAAGAGCGGTAGTCCTATAATAGAGACAAACTGGAAAAATAATTGGTGAATCACTTCACAACGAAATTCAAACAAAGAACAAATTTTGAGTACAAACTCCAAAACAAAATCTATTGAAAATATCAGTCCTTTCTTGCATCCAACAAAAGCGCTATGACATAAATAGCAATTTCACAGAACAATAATTGCAGGGAATCAGGAGTTTACCATTCAAGCCTACATCTCAAATCATATCCACTTCTTTTATAACAAAGAGAACCGACATCACTATAAGGATGTTTGCAATCAAGCAAAAATCACAAAGCCTATCCTCTTCTTTGCAAGTGAAGATAAAGAATGCCAAATATGTTGAGAACTATCTATATCTATATAGAAATGAGTCGGGCAAAATTATATGTATATTAAAAGAACTTACTTGCACTAAGTTTAGCTCTTGTTCATTTTGCAAACGGGTTATTCTAGCGGGTGACTTCCAAACAAGTACCAAGGTGTCAAACACAGCTCGGTTACTCTGCAACCATCCAGGTATTAGTTTGACCAAAGTTTTAACAAGTGCAAGTCCTTGAAAATAAGCATCTGAAGGTGAAACAGAGGTTGCTGGCGGGGGGTTGGAACTCTCAGGTGGAGTAGCAAGGCCATCATCACCCGCTGAAGCCACAGGTGGGGTTGAAGTCCCAGAAACATCAGATTTTGGCAAAAATTCAGAAAAGGCGCGCGCGAGTATCTTTTGTGGTGATTTTGCAAGCTCATCTCTCAAAGGCTGCCCAGCATCTGATCTTATTATATACATAAACCTGCATTTAATGAGAACAGACAAAGAAGAGTGATTGTCGGACATTTTTTATGACAATTTAAACTTCATCCCAAGATCCTTAAACTTACCGCCTGAAGTATCTTGGTTCATTTAATCTAGCAAGAAAATAATCAACAGCATGTGTTGCATATCGATTTAAGAATTTTGTAAGTGGGAGACGATATGGACTGTTAATTTCACTATACACTTGTCCTGGAGAAAGAGCACCTTCCAAATCGATAGTTAAGGATACCAGTTCATCGAGAAACTTAGATGCTGCTTGGGGAAGAAGGTGGAAAAGCTCGATAATTGCTGCAAGAAAAGTAAGTAAATGATGAAAAAAATCTTCCATATTTTGATGTATCACATGTATGAGCAACTCCGAGTGCAAGTCAAAGAAAACAGACTGAATTACCTGCAGCAATTTTGGGTTCCTCACCAGCTTTCCATGACTTTTGACTCTGTGCAAGTTTTTCTGGTTCCAACCACTTCTTAAGGTGTTCTAACAACTTACCACCCAAGGTAACATTAAACCAATTGGACAAAAGTTCAAGCAGGCGAGCCAAGCCTTGCAGAAGCGGCATGCTGAGATTTTTTGTATGAGCCAAATTTACTAGTATAGGCCTTAGACTGCTCTGCAAAAGTTCTTTGGGCATTCGTTGTTGATTGATAACCTAGATACGAAATCAATTAAAAGAGCAGAATAAGCTCCGGAGGACGATAGCATATAAAACAATTCAAAAAACGATAGCAGGAAACTGAATCTCAAGTGGTAACTGGCAATCTTGGATAACCAAACACATGGTTAGTAAATCAGCCTACAAAAATTGGAACCACACCTGTCGTAGGCCCTCCTTCGCAACAGCAACAATTTCCGGTGTCTTACAAGTCAAAGACTTGAAAAACATGGAGATGATCTTCGCACGCAACTCAGAATGACTAGGTGTTTTAAAATCTGCCCATGCCATTGTAGTACAGAGTAGCTCAATGCAAGCTGTTCGAAGTTTATTCAACGATGTGGCAACTTTGGGGTTCATAAACTTCACAACCCATACAGTTTCATCAGCTTCAGCAATTTGTAGCGCTTCTTGCAGGAAATTAACTAATTCTTGAGTCAACTTGAGAAGAGGAGGCCTCAAGGCCAAGCAGAAATTTAAAGCAGTAACTGTGCCAACCTACATGTCACCTCCTTAAGTTAGCAAACATAGAAAGAAAAAATTCCAAATGACAACTAACAATATGGTTTACCTGTTGATCAACAGTCTTTGATCGAAGTGGTCGCATAATTAGAGGCTGAAGCATTGGTTGATATAAAGGTTCTAGCAGCTCAGATACCTCACTACCAGTCCTACTGGCCAAAAGTGCCAAACATGACTGCACATTCTTTCTCACGATAATAGATGCATTGGGGTTAAACAACTCTGAAGCAAGAAACTCAATGACTCCTTGAAAGCTTTGCCTGCGGGGCTCACTATTTGCTTCATCAACATTATTTACCACACGAAGAACTTGCGTAAGCACTTGACTTGTCTCTTCCTGTTCTTTGTTAGCATAAAGAGGAAGCCGTTTAAGAACATATATCAGACCACGAACTATTCTTACTTGAAAATGGCACAAGGTTTCAACAGTGACCTTCCCAACCAAAGCACCAAGTCCCAAAACACCTCCCATCTGTGCTTGCCATGTACTTCCAAAGCAACAATGTAAAAGACGGGGTAGAAGCTGCTCAAAAACAGGTATGCGAACACTCGGAGGGGGTGAATAGACAGGGTTCATTGATGGACTAGAGACAATCATTGGAGTACCCGGGCCTCCTCTTGACATCAGAACATCAGCATGTTTTGCACGTGCTAGAAACAAAAGTGTTTCAGCAAATACATTTAAAGCATTGAGAGCAGCTTTGGCATGGAGCCTATTTTCATCTGCCAGCACATCAACCAAAGCATCTAAAAATATTAGTGGGTCCAACTCTTTCAGATTAGAGCTATTATGCTTTGCCCGTGAACTGACACTAACATTTGTTGAAACCATAGGTCCTCCAATTGTAGCAGTTCCAACTGATGTATTACTTGAGGATTGATCAACATGAAACATCATAGCAAAATGTCGGCAAACATTGATGATAAAATCATCCTTGGGGTCATGAAGATCCGGTTCTGCACTGGCAGCAATAACGGTCATTAACATAATCTTAAAAACAGACTTTTCTGCCATAAGCTGCGTTTTCGTCTTTACACCCAAGTCCTCCTGCAGTAGTATAGCACCAAAAGTTAATGATGTGGCAGCACATTCTACTATCAATATACATAATGAATTAACAAACGCACAAATCAAAACAACAGAGAAGCAACTGAAAGAAATTTTGCATTCACAACTTGCAATCCATGAGGCCCGGAAAAAGAAGTACAAAAAAAATTGTAATATAAATATTCGAGTCGGTAGAGTTTAGTCATGCCTGAAGTGAAATAACCAAATAATTCTTACAGGTGCAGTAAATAACAACTGTGATATGGACAGTAGTCTTCCATCCAACGATAGCGAAAGGTAATGAAACAAAAGAAACGCAAACAAAGAGACGACTTTAAACAACTGAATTTCTTTGACAGTAAAACTAATCAATTTATGAAAAAGCTAAAACAGAGAACAATATCCACGACACGATGACTGGTTCATGGGGTATCATCTGAGGCATCAGTAACTTTAAAACAAGATAGAAAAATCATTAGTAGTGAACCAACCTTCGTATCTGATGTCTCAGATCTGCACAAAGATGAATCCACAGTAGAAACTAACAAATTCGACAACTGTTTAGGTGTGTATCCCTCATCAGTAACATTTCCAGGCAAATTTAGTTGAGACGATAAGCATACACGAAGGAACTTAAGAGCCTGCTTTCGATAGAAAGCATCCATGTCTGGACTTTTCTGCAGTACAGCTGCCACGGCAAGATTTATACATCGATCCAGAGGTACTAAAAAGGGGGTAGATGGCTCAAATGTAAGAATCAAGCGAAGCCCGTGCTCAGGGTTCTCCTTACACTCAAGTGCAAGGGGCTCTTTGAGAAAGCGTCGGTTACGACCCCCTAACTTACCAAGGAGTTGCAAGGTCTTTCCACCCCATGGGTAGGGTGCAGGCCTCAGGTGAGACCACAAGGCCAAAATCACCTCTGACATAACATTGGCCATGCTCGGTTCCAGAAAATCAGGATTTAAACTATCTACCCAGAACTCAAGTGTTCTTAGACCCAGACTTACTAGGTCGTCACTCCCCTTAAGACACAATACAAGAGGTTTCATTAAACGAGGAAGATATGGCAACAAAGAACTTAATCGTGCAGGCAATGTCAAACATAACTCCAATAAAAGATCTCTCATGTCTTCCCCATTAGGACCTTCTAGCATGGCCAATAACATGTTTAGGCAGGGTTGCAAGGTTGGAATAAGATCCCGCAGTAGAAGTTCAAATTTGCATCCGGCAAGAGCTCGAAACATTGTACGCAGAAGTTGCAAATAACCCAGTGGCCTTTCAACTTCAGTAGCATTTTTCATGCAGACATCCATAATAACAGGGACATTAGATTGTAAAATACGTTCAAAATCTGCAGAAGCCTTTGGGACAGCACCAAATATAAACCGGAAAAGATGTAAGACCAGTTTTGCAGCAGGTGAATCTGGATGTTTCATAGCATCAAGTTTGTTGCTCACGAGGAAATTAACAAGAACATCCGCAAATGGATGGTATATCTTAGCTGCTTGCAAAAGAGTAGAAAATATATTTATAAGTTGAGTGTTATAGATCATGCACTCAAAAAGCTCAGGCATACACAATGAGAACATGTCCATGAGATCCCGAGGTTCCATTATAACCAAAACCTGAGAAAATAGATGGACCATTTCCCTCTCCTCATCCTTTTCCTTGAAGAGGGCCAAGCAGTGCACGCCACTTCGCAGAACTCCACAGGCTTTCCATACCTAACAAAAATAACATTAGACCATGACAATATGATGAGAATCCCATACCAAATCAATTTATGTGAAATACCTCATCTTCTCTTAACCCTCTGAATGCTTGAGGCTCTGGTAGATTAGATGATGACGAAACAAGCACTTGCGGATGCATTCCTTGTGTGGAAGGAGAAACCTAAATATTTGGAAATATGATATAAGAGAATAATGGTCATATCATATGTCACATTCCTAGATGTGAAAAACAATCAGATTATAAGAAAGGGAAACCTGTGATCGGGGCACATGTGCATGAGTAATGCTCCAAATGATAGTCTTCATTCCTAACCACGTACACAAACAAATATTTATCAGAATGAGAAAAAATATAAACAACTTATGGGAAACATTCAGCACGTTATCAGTACAGTAAGAAGATCAGCTTTAAAGATGCACGACACTTGGACATTCAAATTTTAATTCCATTGCATGCCTTAATAAGTGTCACAAAAAGAAGAGATAAAAAAAGAAGTGAAAGATGAATTACCCATGACCAAGGTCTTAATCAGATGCTTATGATCACTAACTTCCTTTGAATGATCCACAGGGACCTGCAAATTCAAAACTGCCTGCAGCCAGATCACGTGTCAAGAATAAAGAGAGAAAAAGGCCACAGGAAAGTGGAAGTAAATAGATACACATGGAATATATGATAAAGAAAAAAGGAGATAAAATTTAACATTTCAATCAAACATTTAAATTAAAGGAAACCCCATATTGTTTATAGGGCAGTTCGATGCATTTAAACTGATAATTTCTAATTTCTAAAGGGAGCATTAAAAGCCTATCCAACTACATCGTATTTTATCAACATTACAAAAAACACAAACAATATAAAAGTTCAAAGCTATTGGGAGCAAGTTCAAATGATCTAGTAAAAAATGGTTCATATCCATAATTTACCTTATCTGGATGATAAAAGCCCCATTCAGTTTTATCTTTTATGTTAAATTGTGAGACAGACTTATTCAAAAGATATAATATTCATATGTTCTAAAGCAAGAGTCAATAAACATTAAGTTCCTTCCCCAGTTTTTAAAAAGTAGAATTAATATGGTCAAATGTACTGCTAGAGACCTGAGACACTGCAAGAGATAATCATCATTTATAGCTTGATTCCAAATTCCTTCACAAAAAGACCTCACATTAACTAGTTTGTGATCATGTGAAAAAATATATTAATAGAAAAAAAGTTCGAGTAATACTTGTAACAATTAGAGGTTGAGAAAAAAAGGTGAATTGCTATCATATCTTTAACTACTCCAACCTGAAAAGGCCTAGTTAACATGTCAAGGGTCCAATTAACTCTAATACCATTTTAACTTGCTCCAACCAGAAAGCCTAAGCTGATAGTTGGAGGGTCCAACTAGTACATCAAGCTGCCTCAAATTCCACACTTTAAATGTGAGATACTTCAACACTCCTACGTGCTCACATGCAGGCTAGACATACTTCAGCATATATTAGTTGAAGTTATTTAATAGTACATATACTAAAGCACCAAATAAAATAGAGAACACCATCATTTTGAACGGGTAGCTCAAGCGACTCAAATCTAACAAAAGATAGAAATACAAGTCTAGTTTACAAGTAATCTTAAAGAAAGTTGACATAATAACCTGCACTGGAAGTTCAAGCTTTGATCTTAGAGTAGCATGATCTTTTCCATCCTTACCCTCCTCCAGTAGCTATCACCAATTAAGCACAACAATATAAGGAAGCAAACAAACGTGACAAAGAAGATGGCAGGATAAAGCAGACAGCAGAGCAGCTATATGGAGATACAGAATCATATGTGGCCCTCTCACATTATAATTAGGGGAAATTACAGATAGCACCCCTGAACTAAACCTCTTTTGCAACTTACTACCCTAAACTTAGGGTAGTAACTTTGGACTACCCTGAACTATGCACAGTTTGATTCCGTCCATCCTTTTAACAGAAAATTACACTGTTTGGTCATGTGCTGGGCACATGATCAATTTTTTTTTTTTTGAAAACCCCAAAATGCCCTTGACTTTACCCTT
>JAYMTF010001829.1:0-21111 GCA_036897485.1 Pelargonium nanum | reverse complement strand
AAAAAAAATTAAATGAGCTACACAACAGGGGGTAGCTCTCCCCTTTTAACCCAAACCCCACCCCACCCGACGCAATGAGATTTGAACCCACGACCTCCTACGTGGAGATGTGTGTCTTGACCATTGCGCCACCCCCTAGGGGGCCAAATAGTAGGTTAGAATCATAGATTTCAAGCTATGATGTTAAATTTTGATAAGTTGTAAGAATAACATACATTGCAAAAGGGTCATTGCCAATTTAATTTTCATGACTTTTATTTACTCAAATCCAAAAACACTAATCCCAATTGGTTTGAACACTATGCAATATGCATATTAATTAGCATATAACACGGAAAATAGATGTTACATAATATGTATATTGTTATATTTTTCATCAAAGCATAAATATGATACAATGCGGTAGAGCCCCTCCATTGCAAATTTTCTGGCTCTGCCACTGTCAATAGCTATTTCCCCAATCAACCTTATTGAAAGATGATTGCATACGCTACTAAAAGTTAGAATCTGTTTGGTAGGGTGGATGAAGGGGACACATCCTCTGTTTGATAGAGGCAATGAAAGAGAGAATGGATTGAAGGGACATTATTTGAATACAAAAGACCCTTGTAAACTGATGCAGATTGGTTTAAATAAAGAGTGCTTCAGCTTCAGTTAAGAGAGATTAAAAGGACTTGGAGAGATTTGAGTGTACGTGGAAAGAGGTAATAAGAAAAGTCATGATAATGTAAAAGTTAATAGAGGATATAGCAATAGATATGATAGAGTCCAGAAGGAGAATATAAATGAAGGATCCCAAAGAGTGATGCTAAAGGGTTCACTTAGCAAGGTCATCCTAGTTTTGGATTGAAGCTAGTTGTAGCTGTTGTAGAAGTACCATCGTTTAAGTGAATTGACAGCACTAATCATCCATCCATATTGTCTGAATCGTGTCGTGCGTTGGTATTGGTGCAACATAGGGCGTGCAAGTGAAGTTTCCCGCAATCTTTGTAATCTATGAGCGATGTTTATGGTATTGAGATTACTTATGTAAATGTAGGATTTGCCTCGGAACAATGTTCTTTATGGCTATCGCTTAGATGGTCCCAAAAATTGGAATGAAGGGCATCGGTTTGACAGCAGCATTATTCTGATAGATCCATATGCAAAGCTAATCGAAGGTCGCCGATATTTTGGAGATGCCACCAATAAGTTGTCCAAATTTCTTGGAACTTTTGATTTTGAAAGCTTGCCTTTTGACTGGGGAGTTAACTACAAGCTGCCAAATATACCAGAGGTAATTAAGTTGTTCTTTACTTCTTCCATGAGTTGAATAACTTGTTATTCTGGAAAGTTGTCCTAATTTATATAAATTTGATTTACACTCTCTCAGTATCTCTCTGTATATTGGCTTTATATTTAGCGTTTCTCAGTTTTCCAGCAGTAATATTTAGCTGACAACCCACTGTAATTTTTTCTTTTGTTTTTTTGATGAATCCATTACTCGTTGTTTGTCAGTGTTCCCTCTTCATATGCTTCTAAATTTTGACATTTGATTGTTCATATTTCCTTTGCAGAAAGATCTTGTTATATATGAAATGAATGTACGTGCATTTACAGCTGATGAGTCTAGCGGACTGGATCCAGAGATACGTGGAAGCTACTTGGGTGTAATTGAGAAGGTATGACATGTTGAATTGAACTGAATAATTTCTAAGCAGTTGCGGTTGTAACTGTTCTATTGTAAACAGAAGAATGTATTAAATTGTGTGGCTACTGGCTACTCTGTCTTAAGTGTTGAATACTTGAACTTTTGGTTACTTTTTCATAGACTGATCCATAGTTGATATTGACCAAGGAACTTTAAAAGACTACATTAGGTTTAAAATTAATGGGAAATCAAACTTCTCTGGAAGAAATTTTCATTCCAGTAATGCAAAATGGTACTTATTTGACCAGGAACTTCAACTTTGGATTTGGAGAGTCCAGTTTTCCATATCTGAAATAAACTGGACCATGATCTGTTTTTGAGAGATACTTGAAATTTAGAGAACACCAAGCCTAAGATTCACTGTATATCCATGATAATGTGGACTAATAAGTTTTAAGGCATCCCAAGGAGCTTGTAAAGGCCCCTAGAAGGTTATGAGGTTATAATTTTCTAACTTGTGGTGGACAGAATCATAACAAAAGTATAGAAGAGTGACTATGTATCTCCTCACTTGAAAGCCAAATGGGCATACTGGAGTCTTGTTAGTTTATTTTAACTTTCTATATGAGTATTATCATAAATTATATGCATCATCTTTCTGCTTAATTCAGTATCTAAAGAGCAGCTCACTATTTCTCTTTTATGATATCGAGGGTATGTCTCATTTGTACATTTGGTTTGTAGACAATAGTAGCTATATGTCCATTTTCATAAATCATATATTTCTTATACTTTTTTTTTCATTGAAAGATCCCACACCTTTTGGAGCTTGGCATCAATGCAGTAGAGTTGCTACCCGTTTTCGAGTTCGATGAGTTTGAGTTACAGAGGCGCCCAAATCCCAGAGATCACATGGTAATCAAAATCTCTCATTGTGTGCTTTACATGATGAAATTTATGTAATCATGAGAAATATTCATTATGGTATATGGTCTTTGAATGGTTAATCTTCTTTTGTTTCTTCTCATTCTAGGCATTGTAATGTATAGTGTTTCAGTTGTTAGATTGGAATGTTAAAGCACTTCAGAATAATGAAGTTCTAAACACCTATACTTCTTGTTCTTATACCATTGATACTGCTGGTCTTTAACTGGTCATGCATCGCTATCTAAACTATTGTTTTTGTTTTCATTATTGTTGTTGCTCAATGTATCTAAAATGCATGTAGTGGTATCTCAAATCGTAACTCACTTCTTCTTCTGCATATTCTTATACCATTGATACTGCTGGTCTTTAACTGGTCCTGCATCACTATTCGTATCTAAATTATTGTTTTTGTTGATCAATGTATCTAAAATGCAAGTAGTGGTATCTCAAATCCTAACTCACTATTGCTTTTCCTTGGTTTATCAATGTGTGATTTGGGACTCATGAATTATCAAGATTAACACATGGGGCTATTCGACAATAAATTTCTTTGCTCCTATGACTCGCTATGCTAGTGCTGGTGGAGGGCCTCTTAAAGCTTCCCGAGAATTGAAGGAAATGGTTAAAGCTTTGCATGGTGCTGGGATAGAGGTGATCATATACTTCTTTCCCTCATATTCAGGAGCACATATTTTCTTTGGCTTGTTTTAGTTTCCTGATTGAGAGTCTAAAATACAGGTTATTATTGTATGGTAAAGCTTATACTTTGTGCAGGTTATTTTGGATGTTGTCTATAATCATACTAATGAGGCTGATGATGCCTATCCTTATACCACTTCATTTCGTGGCATAGATAATAAGGTAATTTCACACTTTTGTACGTGTTATTAAAACTCACTAACTTGTTATGCATCTAGAATTCCAAGTAAGAAGAAAGAATAAAAGCTTATAAACTGATCACGAGCTATACTTGTTTGACAAACATCATCTATTTGCGTGAATCTGTTACAAGAACAGTTTTTTGTTCGCTCGTGTGATTTTGTGTGATACGTGTGCAGGTCTATTACATGCTAGATCCTAACAACAAAGGCCAGCTGCTAAACTTCTCAGGCTGTGGTAATTCACAAATTTCTTTGACAACCATTCTCCTACCCTCCCTCAATAACTTTTGTAGACATAGAAATCATCTTCTTTGATTCTTCTGATATTACGACTTATTTTTACACTAAAGAATATATTCGTCAAAAGATACTCGTGTAATTATACTTGTCCTTTTCAATATCAGATTATTCTTAGATAGTTCCAAAAACGTGATCTTAAGAAGCATTTTTTTAATTTGCAATTTGACCCTTACACAATATCCTTTAAATTCCTAATTCTCCATATGCATCCTGTTGTCTGGTGCTGGTCTGTATTTCATTGTGAGAAATCCTTGTTACGCAAGTTCTTCCCCAGACATAACAATATTTTGATACAATTATAGGACTAGAGCACAAATAAGTTATTCCATGATCTGTGATCCGGCAAGAGCCAACATAGAGAGATTGAAGTCCACCAAGGTGATGATTAGAAGACTGGGGGAGACGGGGTTGTTGCCAGTAGTAGTGGTGCTATCTATGAGTTAGATACTTGGCTAAGATGTGAAATTCATAAACTTTTCAGTTAGCTTGATGAAGTGGATTTCCGACATCATGTTAACTTCTGCAAATAACAAAATAAATAATTGTGGAAGTTATGAATTCTCTGGCAATAAATAATTTTGTGTATGATTGGCAATGAATTCTCTGGACCTTGAGAAGTTGGCGTCATAGGTTTTTTCTAATGGTTTAAACTGATCCTAATAGTCTTGAAGTCCACTTCAAATGACATTTGTTGTATGATTTTGGGAGGCATGCCTTTTAAACTTGTTCTGCTTTCTCTAAGAATTCTACATTCTTTTCATCTCCAGGAAATACATTAAACTGTAATCACCCTGTGGTCATGGAACTCATCCTAGACAGCTTAAGACACTGGTATGAATGCAATTCATAGATAATTTCATTATTGACATCGATGCTAATAACTTTTGTTTCTATTTTGCTATTATTGAAGTTTTCTGGTCATCAATAATTTTGTTTTTATTTTGGAGTAACACATTTTCATTTTGATGTTTGTATCATTGGATAATTAATTAACATCTCAGGTTTTGACATTTCTTTCTTTTTATCCAAAAGGGTTGAGGAGTATCATGTGGATGGTTTCCGGTTTGACCTTGCCAGTGTTCTTTGTCGAGGAACAGATGGTTCTCCACTCAGTGCTCCTCCACTTATCAGGGTAAGTAATATATATATATATATATATATCGATTCATATAGGTTATGTTTGGTGGGCCATATAAAATCAAATAGTCCTTTGCTTCTTTTGGCACTACTGTTGGATAGGATAACTTGATATTGGGATATATTACATCTAATTAATGAAATTACTGGCCCATGCATGCATACACGCATGCTTTGAGTGTGATAATCAATGACTATTAATACATAAGAAAGGAAAAAGAATAAAAGAAGCTACTTGAACTCTGAACTATTCTTCGTTTTAAAAAGCATTTATAGTCTGTATATGAATTCAGAAAGACTATGGAAGTTTCTTGGGTGCATTAAACTATGCCAATATATGGCAGATCCATTTACGTTGGTCTTAAAACAAACTGAGAATAGGCTAGGGAATATTCTAATCTTTCCAGTTACTTATATACAGTGTGGCAAGCATAGCCATAAAAAAATAAATGCAAATATGGTTCTTTGTGTGATCTGTGGAGATTTAAAATATATATTGTGTTATGGATATCTTTTTGTTATGAGAAGAAAGAAAGAAAATGTACCATGTCATTTCCTTATGTGAAGCCTAAATATTACCAGTCCACCTAGTATGCAGAAGTGAACTAAATACTATTACATTCTGTACAATCGATGTTAAGTGAGATGACATATCAAAAGATAGAAATTATAGAATTACTGACGCTGACCATGGTACTTTAATCAACAAAAATCGATTGTGTGGTTTATCTATAATATGTATATGCACTTCAAATAACCCTTAAATGTTATTGGTTCCAAGAAATAGCAGTTATAGCATCAATTAATGACATTTCAAAAGCAATATCATCC
The DNA here is from genome assembly GCA_036897485.1 of Pelargonium nanum. Lineage (NCBI taxonomy): Eukaryota > Viridiplantae > Streptophyta > Magnoliopsida > Geraniales > Geraniaceae > Pelargonium > Pelargonium nanum. The sequence continues at coordinate 15,405 of JAYMTF010001829.1, read as the reverse complement.
AACGAAAGAATTTTTTCTGCTGGTTTCTTATACAGGTATTTGAAATGACCTTGTGTGATGCTAGCTACCTTCATTAGAGGTTCCTTGCTGTATTTATACTGATGCGGGTTCCTCTATATTGCAAAATAATAGTCTGTCAAGAGTTTTTTCTTGAAATAACGACAATGGGCTTTTTTAACAGATTACAATCTTCAAATTTTGTATTTCTTTTTAGGAATTATAGATATATCCTTATTTACTGTGGACTCGGCAATTTGAGTGCAATTTTGTGTCAGTAAATTGACAATTTAATTTCTCTACTGCATAGCATATAGGGTTTTTGCTTTATTTTACATTATTTGTAAGGAACTTTTAGCATGATTCAAATTTTCCTTTTTGAACAGGGTCATTATCAGTTTTACAACTATGTTTTGTGGTAATTCGTTACATGTCTTGTGTTAAGTTAATGGTTATGTATATGCTAATTATGCAGAGTGCCTTAAGTTTGTTTGACAACACTACATGGAGAATATAAGTGTGATGTGGCATTTAATGTTATCATTGTTTAATGGACCAGGCAATTGCCAAAGATGCTATCCTATCAAGGTGTAAAATTATCGCGGAACCTTGGGATTGTGGTGGCCTTTACCTTGTTGGGAGTTTTCCAAATTGGGATAGGTAATGTTGCTTCCTTTATTATCTTGTATCTGTAAAATAGCGGTTGCAGATGATAGCAAAATTCTTCTACTACTTTACCACTGGATATCTGAATGCCACTGCTATATCATTGTTTCTATTGAGAACACACAACACTTGCCTCTCCTGAGGCAAGGTCAGTGAAGTCCTAGGACACAGAAGAGAGGTGTCCACAATTTTTGGAGACCTTGGGAGAACCTGTGGGATTCTTTGTTGTTTTAATTTGTTTGATGAAATATTGCTCTAACATAACACTATAATTTTTTTTTTATAAGACTACAATTAGACTACATAGGGTTATAATATCAGTGGAGTTTCAGGAAGCAGCTCTTGAGCTTCAACTGCATTGTTTAGTTTTCTTGCAATTGATGATTTGGCTGCTCAAGTTTTTTTATTAGCTGGGAGTCCTTTTTATACGTCAAAACAATGAAAACTTGTTATTCCAATAATAAATTGGAAGTTACTGTTGGGTGTGAACAATGTGAATGATAATTTGAGATACGGTGTTGAAGTGGTGACAATGTCCCACATTGGATAAATATAAAAGAGATGAGTTACGTATAGTGGTGGAAGCTAAACTCTACTTTTAAGGTTGACCTTTTAGTTTTGATCCTGATTTTGTCCCGAAGATGTCCCGTTTATGTTGCCTCCCCATGTGGTCTCCTGGTTCCTTGGAGAAGGACATGCCTACAATGAAAGAAAAATATGAGGTTCGCACGTGAGGGAGAGTGTTGAAGTGGTGATAGAATCTCATATTGTATATATATAAAAGAGATGAGTTACATATAATGGTGGAAGGCAAACTCTAATATTAAACTTGACTCAAACTCAAAAGCTTAACTTGGTAGGTGGATGACTCAACTAATAAATCAAGTGTTGACATGCTTCTCATTTTTTTTTCAATGTGGGATTCCTTAACACTCACTTCACGTGCATATTGGTCAATGGATAAGAGAACAGACTCTACATGTGGACCAAGAAGGGAGGTAACAATAGACCTAATTAGAATAAGCTCTAGTGCCATCCTAAACTTTACTCCAACTCAAAAGCTTAACTTGATAGGTGGAGCACCCAACTAGTATATCAAGTAACGTACTCCACATTCTTTCAATGTGAGATTCCTTAACACCTACTAATAGGATTGACCTTTCAGTAGTGGAAGCCCTAGTCATTATATGTATTCCATTATTGAAATTTAACCTACGACACCTAGGATCTTTTGAGTTAAGAGTTCATGATATTAGGGAGATAAGTCCATTGGAAATTTAAGAGCTTAACAAACCACTTCTTGGACTTATGAGCTTTGAATCTTGTTATTCTGTGACACACATCATGATCTGGTGATTAAATGGTCTAAAGTTGTCATGTTGTGTGCTCGAATGGGTGTTGAGCTAGGTCCTTTCAGTTACTTAACCACAGAAGTGTTTGATATTTTGGTACCTTACCTCCATTATTAATTCCTTCTAATGTAGGTGGGCTGAATGGAATGGAAAATATCGTGATGACATAAGAAGATATATAAAGGTGATACTAATCAGAAATAATCTGCCTTGCAATATACCCTTGTTGTCTTGAAATGAAGTTGGTGGCTGCAGAAATTTTCATATTTATAAAGATAGTGGCATTGCATACCATGTGGTTGCTGGCTCATGTTTTTCTTATTAATTTGAACATTCTTCATATTTTGGACTCTCTTTTTTGTGATGTGTATTATACATGTTTCACTGTTTTCCTTGGAAACAAATATCAATATTTCTTTCTTATCATGTCTGAATGTCTATAACACAGGGTGATGGTGGTATGAAGGGGAGTTTTGCAACTCGGGTCTCTGGTTCTGCCGACTTATTCAATGTAAGCATTATGATTACATGAATATCATTATTTCCCAATAATTTGTGAATTGTGACTAACCATTTTGACATTCGTGTTTTTTTTTTGTTAGTTATAAGCTACATTATCGACAAGGACTATATTTGTTATTATTGGATAGGATTAACACACCACAATGTTTTGGAATAGGCATTAATCATGAAAATGGGATTACTTACCTATGAATCTTCTTCCATCAATGAAATTGGTGGATATTGGATTGGTAATAAGGTCCTTGTCAATATCTAGCTTGTTTGCTGTGACATGGAGCTATAATATTGTGGTGTTAGCTCTGGTCTTATTTAGGATATAGTTCAGCTTTGAAGATTAGTGTGTTTATGACTTGTAAATAGGGGTGTTCACAAATCAATTGGTGTAAGATTTAGAGATGAATAGTTCGTATATAGTATTGAAATGAATACATACATATATATTCACAATGAAGGATCTAAATTAAGAAGGGGATTATAAGCAATTCCTTAAATTACAACCTATTCAATAGATTTCTATTATACACATTTTCTTATTATGTGACACCCCCATTCAACTTGGAGCATAGATGCTAATCGTGCCCAACTTGGTACAAAGATAGTCTACCCGAGCCTCATTTAGACACTTTGTAAAAGCATCTCCCAATTGTTCTTCGGTCTTTGGTCTTCACATATCCAGTAGAGACCAAATTTGTTGTATCTTTTCACGAAAAATGACAATATATTTCAATAGTTTTCGTTCGTTCATGAAACCCGGGATTTGAAGCAAATGAAGAGCAACTTGGTTATCACACCATAGCTTAGCTGACATTGAAACTGTAACCCCAACTTCTTTTAAGAGATGATAGATCCATATCATCTAGCATACAGATTGGGCCATAGCCGTATATTATGTTTTCGCACTGGAGTGAGATACGACATATTGTTTCTTACTTTCTGTTAAAGTGAGTATAAAGTCCCACATTGGTGGTGCTAAAAGTAATTGAGTAGTAAGTCCCACATTGGATAAATATAAAGTTAATTAGCTAAATATAAAGCCTGGTTTTGATCTAGAATTGGCCCGAAGGTGGCCCGTATATGCTGCTAATGTCGGACACTTTTAGTCACCAAATCTCGGGTTTCATGAACGAACGAAACATCAAATCTAATAGACTTAGTAAAAACAACATAAAACGGTACTCATAGGATGGAATTTAGGAAAATATGATGGGAAATACTTTTAAAGCACATGGTATAAAATATTACCCAAACAGGCGAGACTCTTCATCTGAGGCTGAAGTGGGGCACAGAAAGTATGTGCTTCTCTTAGCTAGAACTGAGCATCAAATTATCCCTTAGTTTGGAAGAAATGCGTTAGTTTTGTGGTTATCTACTTATGGATGTTATGGTCATGTTTTTTTGCTCATTTTTGTAGGTGAATAAACGCAAGCCTTATCATAGCGTTAATTTTATCATTGCACATGATGGGTTCACATTATACGATCTTGTTTCATACAACTTCAAGGTATTGATATAGTTTGAAGTCATTATTTTATTTTATTTTTATTTAATCCTATTCATGCATTCTTTACCTTGTGGATTGAGTTGTGTAGCATAATGAAGCTAATGGAGAAGGTGGAAATGATGGATGCAATGATAATTTTAGCTGGAACTGTGGATATGAAGGTAGGGTGAAAGTTTTGTTAGTTACTTCCTCATATTTTTATTATTTAAGAATTCTTACTTTTGAAGCTTAAAATCATTAGTGGTTAGAAGATGGACCATCTCCATTGGTATTCAGATTTCAGAAAATTATTAATGAAATCCTGAAAGTGCCCCTATGTGTTGTATCTTTATTGATACAATTTCTTGCTTCCTGCATATTCCTTTTGTTCTACTCTTTCTCATGTGTGTGTGTGGATGGGTGCTGGGCCTGACAGGATTATGACTGGGTCTATCTGCACTTGAATTCAAAATGCTAGAGCTAGTTGTGATTTGTAATTAATAGATAGTGATCTTGTCTGTAGGGCTTTGCCTCCATTACTGGCCAGAGAATTTCTTAATGTAGAATTTGCTTTTCATATTGAGATCTAGCAACCTATTCCATTTTATCTGTGTTTATGGAACAGGAGAAACTGATGACTCTAATGTTAAAGCCCTACGCTCTCGACAAATGAAAAACTTCCATTTGGCGTTAATGATATCTCAGGTAAATTGGTAATAGTAACTGAAACATATATTTGAGGCACTCAAATCAGTTAGTCTGATCTTCAATATTATATAACTGAACTCCACTTATTGTTCACTTTAAATTTGATGTTAATTTTAAACTGCACATGATTCCTTCAATTTTGTGTTACCGACTGTTGTAGGTGGGAAGACTTTGTAAGTATTGAGTTATTTCATTTCATAGCATATGCAAATATATATATTTTTTTGTGTTATATTTTTCACCTTTATTTCTGCTTCTTCTAAGTTGAACATTCTGTACAACATCCGACTCGAGTTAGTGTCCATCTGTACAAAGTTGCTTTAGTCTTCTGTAAATTTTATGTTCCTAGCTACCCTGTCTGTCTTCTGTAATTTTTTTTGTTGCTAGTTACAATATCCGACTTGAGTTCATCAGTACTAAACTGTTCCGGAATTTTTTATATTCCAAAAGCATTTACAGGTGGAAATTATTTTCCTCAAGAATATAAAGCCTATGCCCATCATATTATGGGTTTGAATAGGAAGTTTTTCTGATGATATGCCTCTAGGAATCTCTACTTGGGGATAATTTTGATTTTGATTGAGTTATTAAGATGTTATTTTTAGAAGATAAAAATCAATAAAAATGAAGGTAGACAAAAAAAAAAAGAAACTAACCTTCAGTGGAGGGAGATCGAAGGGGGGGTCAAGGAAGAATTTTAGGAAATAGCCCAGGAATTTCAATTGCGCTTATATTCATCACTGTGGGACTTGGATTCAAGCTTTCCCCAGCCCCTTCTCATCAATGGACTCCTGACGTATACGAAGGAGGGGATATAAAAAAATTCTTATATTGGGTCTTCCCAGAAAAAGGATGTCTTTTTTTTTTTTACTGACAAAGGCAATAAAGAATTCCGATCCTTTACCTTTACCCCCAAGCCAATTAAATCCTTTCTTAGTAAGACCTGCATAAAAATATGCCATTAACTCCGTTACGGATGTAATTTCACGAATACAGATTGACTTGTTTGGAGTGAGTATCACTGTCCATCGTGGATGCTGCCAGTGAACTTGTAGCAATAATATAATTATGGAATTGATTCTAACCAGGGAACTCCAATGATGCTGATGGGAGATGAATACGGACATACACGCTATGGAAACAATAACAGTTATGGGCACGATACTGCTATTAATAATTTCCAGTGGAAACAAGTAAGCCTGTAATTTCCACATCTTTTTTTTCTCTTATGATGTCAACTCGGATAGTGACCAATGCATGACCTATTGGTTAACATAGTTGGAAGCAAGGAAGAATAATCTCTTCAGGTTTTTCTCAGAGGCGATAAAGTTTCGGCAGACACATCGTGTATTTGCTCACGAGAACTTTCTTAGCAAGGTAATTATTGTTTTGCTTATGTGTCTTATTTCTACATTTTCCTTTTCTAAATATAAGCATTCACCTTTGCAAAGCTCATAAAATAGTTCTTACTTTTTTCAGAGTGATGTAACATGGCATGAGGATAACTGGGGCAATTACGATAGCAAATTCCTTGCATTTACGTAAGTTGTGCGTTTGTCATTAATGGAACATGAATAATCTAAACAATTTTTTGCCATCATAGTTATTGTGTGACAGGAGAGCCCCACAATATCTTCATTGTTTTACGCTATCAATGTGCATCCCTGTCAATTGATAAGTCAGAAGAATGTTGACATTATATCATTCCACGTTTTCTTTCTTTCTTTCGCTCTTCTTCTTGTATATATTTAATTGTATTTGATTTCTAGAGTAAAAGTTTTAGTTAAACTTTAAATCGTTGTATTCTTTATTGAACCCTACAAAGGATACAGGAAACTATTCGACCACATATTATTTGATTTTAAACCACTGATGTTATAGAATGAGATAGATGCAAGATGAGTTTAGATAATAAACGAAATTTAGTTACCTCAATCTCAGAACTGTGTGCCTCACAATATTATGTTTCAAATTTTAAGTGTGATACATGGATGCTGAGTGTATCTGTTTAAATATCTGTTTTGCAGGCTTCATGACAGTAATGGAGATATCTATCTAGCATTCAATGCTCATGACTTTGCTGTTAAGGTTACAATACCTCCACCAACCCAACAGAGGCGCTGGTGTCGTGTGGTTAGTAGTTTATTTCTCTTATATGATATGCATGCAAAGTTTTTCTTCTTCAGTTTAGTGTTCATCTGCATGAAATGGAATATGCTTAAGTTAAATGCACTTGAAATCATCGCATTGTTTCTTGACGACTTTATGTATCCTTCTAAAATTAGCAAACTACCAAAAGTTCCAATTACATCAAAAAAGTTATAACTGCTTCTTTGTGAGAAGAATGCTTATAGAAAAACAAAGTAGGAATCACTAAAGCCAATGTTGATTGGCATTATTATTAGCCTTCCTTCTGCATGATGCTCTTAATATGCTTATGCATGTACGCCTGTGTGTCGATTACTTGATAAAATCCAAGTTCTTGTCCAACAATTCTTGTTGAATTGCAGGCGGACACTAATCTGGAGTCACCTCATGACTTCACTCCCGAAGGGGTTCCAGGCATTGAAAGCACTTATAATGTGGCTCCCTTCTCATCCATTATGCTTGAAGCAAAGTTGTGACTTCACAAAAACTTCCTACAGATAATATTTGGTGATCCCGTTCTGGTGACATACAGTTGGACTCCGGAAGGAGATTTGGGGTATGTTCAATCTTTAGTTTACCACGGTCTTATAGCTCTACATGAAAGGCAGATATTTCAATATGCGCGGAGTTCGTTTAACTAAATTTAGACTGTTGAAGACTTGGAATCCACCTATAAAAAAATTGCATTCAATAAGATTTTAGGTAGTGTACTTGGATTGGCTATATACATGTACCTTAAATTTAGACCTCAATACAAGTTCTGAACATGTAAAGGAGTTGTTTGTTGCACTACAATGAATATTATGATGATGGAAATGTGCAAAGGTAAGAAACAAGGAAGTAAAATCCTTGTCTTGAGCAGTAATTTTTTTTATTTTGTATCAGCAAGCGTACAAACACTGAGACTCGAACCTGAGAGCTCGAGGGAACAAGTAAATCAACTACTACTTGCCCTACTGAGTGCTTGTATCTTGAACAGTAATTTGTAAAATCCTCAGATGTAATTATAGTGGTGGGCACTGGGCATTGTTATGGGTTGCAACTCATAAGATGAATCACATGTTTCCAGTTTTGACGATGGTAGGTGCGAAAGTTTGGTGGCTAAAAACCATGAAGTTGGCATTTCTGTTGTGTTTGAGCTGTGAATCAATGATTTGAGCCTTAGTTTTTGGAAGCTATACCATTTGGGTTGGGATTGGTAAATGTATATTTGGAAGAAGGTTCCTTCCTCTTTATTGTTCATTTCATGTTCTAACAATAATATTAATAGTGGTCCTCTCTGTATGCAGAGAATCCATGTTCTCTGCATTTACGTTCGAGTGTTCTTTTCTGACTATGACAATGACTAATTCACAACTGACAACTCAACTGATGGATGGATCATTGATTTCAGGGAGAATTGTTGTCTTGGGAATTAAATGTATATCACCTCATTTAAAGTTACCACTCACCTAATCATGCAATGGTTCGACTAAAAGAAAAGTTTTGTTAAGCCATTTCTATATTTCATTGTTACACATGAAATGTAAAACAATCCATTGCAATGGTATGGGTATTTTAGTTAAAAGAGAATATTAACTTATTTTCAATGTAACCCAAAAAGTCATAAATGATTGATGACCGGACATGTGGCACTGGAACGCTATATCGATTCACTCTTAAAAGATCAATACAACAAAGATTTTGGAGTCTCGAAGGACACCGTGCCAACAACGGACCGTCGAAAGTTCTGAAGTGCAAGTCGCGACACCACTCCCTTGCACCATCATTTTGGCCGTTGACAAAGTTCTTCGAACTTTGAGAATCTCATTTTTGGTCTCATGTCATTGCCTCATGAAGAAAGTACTAATACTCAAAATTCTTAGAAGCACACTTTCAATCTCATGCCACAACCTTATTCTGAACATCATGATATTCAATGAAAAAGCAACTCAACGATGAATAACAAGATCAACGAAAGGAACTCAATTTCAGTCTTATGTCGCGAGAGTGCTTCACCATGTCGTGATATTATCATGAAAGTCTCCATACTTATTAACAAAAGAAGGCTCATACTCGGTCCCATGCCGCAACCGTTCTGGTGACCATGATCCTCGATGATCGAAAAGAATTGTCAACAAAGAGCACTCTAGAGATCCTTACTTTGAAAAACTAAACGCCAACGACTCAACTTTGAAGACCTCGATAATATAGAGCTGAAATGGAGAACTTATATTCATTCTCAATATTTTCCTTCCACAAGGAGCTCCAAGACCCCAAGGAGGGCCACAACACTCAGCTCCCACAAGGAGCTCCTCACTCCGCCTCACTTTGAGTGTAAGTGTCACGAGGAAAGCTTTTCACCCTTTTCAAAGTCCTTGGCCTGGGTTATCTCAAAGGTTCCGCGACTCACCAGGACACCACCAAGACATCTTGAACTATTCACACTGTAGGTTGCTACTCGAAATGGCTGAGCCTCCTATGGATTTTAATTCTTCTTGCAATGCTCGAAAGACATGTGAGAGCTCACAAGTTTGCTCCGCATCCACAAATGACATGCTCGGAAAGCTAGAACCCATCCCTCGGACATACCTCAAAACAAAACCCACATTGCAACAACCACACAACGACATGTGACATAAATAATTGCGAGTATAAATACTCCATTCTTGGTAAGAAAAAAAAAAAGGGATTCACATTTATGACACTTAAGACTTTCTCACTTTAGGAATCTCTCTAAATTCTTTCTAGATTTTATGTTTTTCAGTTGACATTTTTACTCTCACGGTTGAGGTGGTGTCCTAGAAACACATTCAGAGTTTTCGCTTAATACTTTGCTACATCGTGCATGCAACATGTTCTCCACCAAAATTCGAGAAGCTCTCAAGATTTAGATTAAGAACATTTTAGGAAAACTCTCAAACACATGGACAAGACGACACACACTCTAGCATGCCAACATGATCGAGTCAAACGAGGTGCTTCAACTGGCTCTATTTTATGGAACAACTTGAAAGTCATCGTTCTTTTAACCTTGTATAAAAATCGAAAATGGCGACGCGATCCCTCACTTCTCATTTGTGGATGCATATCTATCTATAATGTATTTCAAATAGGGTTATATCCAAAAAAAAATTATCTACCTCCTACAATTTTAAAAGTGATATTTTTTTTAATGAAAAATGATATTTGTAAATAATTAAAAAAAATATTCTTTCGTTCTCAAATATGCATTTTGTGCATTGTGTATATGTGACAATGTTTTGTGCATTGTGTAATTTTGTTTTTGAATTTTTTAGTCAAAGTTTATGTGTCATTTGTATCAGTATCTAATTGTCACTCAACGGAACAGTTAACTCAAACTAACTTGTGTATTAATATGAATTAAAATTTGTGTTGTAAATCGATTTTTTAAAGTTTCAGATATCAAGTCGAGCATAAAAGTAAAATCTATATACCATTAGCGATGTTATTCCTTTAATTTATAACCCACCATACTTAGATCTCTCAACCGCTGCATTAAATCCCTGGGAGCAACCAACTGGGCATTGGGTTGTCATCCTTTCTCTCCGACCTTGACACCACTTTGTCATTTTCATTACTGATTCTGTCCTTAAAAGAATATTCGAGTCACTGTCCATCCAATATATATATATATATATATATATATGAAACTGAATCCAGTGATTTTGATGTGGAAATTAGCTGGAAAGAAAAAAGTTGGCAAATGAGTTGTGAGCTCAATCATATTCATAAATGGGTCACAGACTTCCCACTAGAAAGCTATGAATTCCTACATATATTCCAACCATTATAATGGATTATTGGTGGTCCATTTTTATTTGGGACACTTCTTTTTGCTATGACAGATGTATAATTATTAATCAAAAATTAATCAATAAGTTGTAATTCTGGAAAATGTGGAATGGGAAATTGTCAAACCAATAAATCAATACAAATTTCTATAATGTGTCCAACCACTTATTCAAAGGTCCAATTTTTTGCTTAATTTGAAAAATAAAGGGCTCATTTTTCTTAGGGTTGATTAATTGTGAAAGGAACACCACCGTGATGCACGCTTGATTCACTTGTACTCAACCTATACTACCTAGTAACCATCTTTATTTTTCTTTTCCCTTTTAGGGACACAACATACAAAATGGAAAAAGTAATTAAATTTGGTGGAACTAAAATTATTTTGGGCCGGTAAATGTTGAGGAGAAGGTCGGGTCGGTTTGGAGGTGCGCTTGAGTCCAATATTGTAGAATCTATATATGACGATTAGAGAAACGCTTAGTTGGATTGCAAATTGAGGATGGTGCAAAGCGATTGTTGAGTCTAATGCTAACACAATTGTGCAAATTTTAAACACTGAAAAGGAGGATTTCAGTGTCTTGGGTCTTATTTTAAGACATTTTGCCTATTTCGCCACAATTTTCTAATATAGATTTTGAGTTTATTCATAGATTTGGGAATCATGCAGTTGGTTGGATTGGTTTTCAGGAGCCTATCCTTTGTCAGACTTATTTTCTTTTCATTTGATAATTAATTAGTTACTTTTTACTTAGAAAAAACATCATCCTTACTTGAATTGTATCCTACGTACAACAACAATTATGAACCTTTTTTTTTATTTTGCTAGAATTATGAACCATTTAGTGATTGCTTCACCACAATCTGTGGGTCACCAATAGTTTCACAAACAATTTACCATTATGTTAAACCCATGATATATTGAAGCAGTTTCATATGATGATGAATAATATTAAAACATTAATCTCACATTAATTATAAGACAGTTTCAATAACATTGGTTGCTGGGGAGTTGTGAAGTCTTCTTCTTTGTTGTCTCTTTATAGCTTTATAGTTAATAATTTGTCAGAACTATAGTAATAAATAGGTATACAAGAAGTAAAGAAACAGATGAAACAAAACTAATTTTAACGGTCCTGAAACTACTGAAAACCAAGTCCAGCTTTAGCTCTATTATTTTTCATTGTTTTTTTATTCTATCTCTCCATGTTCTCTCTTTCTGATAAGCTAATGCTGTCCTGTTTTTGTGCATTTATATATATAATGTTGGATACGTCTTTCATGACCTAACCATTCGTATTTAATGTTGAATATTTTTCAAATATCCATATGTTTTCTCACCTAGGGCCTACCCCATCACATGTCTCTTGTTTCTATCTGCAAGATCATACTGTACATTATAGAGCAACGGACACATAATTCAATATATACATGCTACATTACATGTTAGAAGAATCTTAAGTTTCAAAAATGTAAGACTTGATATCACTTTGTATAATTTACAGATAGTTTATTTCAGTACGGTATAAAGGGTACGTGATGCGACTTTTTGATTCGAAATCGAAATAGCATATTAAAATACTTTATCCTCTTGTTTATGTGTTGAAGTAGTTGTTTTAGAAAATATTCTAAATATGAATTAAGTCTTAAATCTTGAATTATGAAGACAAATAGGGAGGATGGGAAGAACATAATTCATCTTTCTCTTTCCATTTCTCACGATGGTGGCAAACTGAGCTTTTATTAGCATATCCTCAACCCTGATCGTATGCCATTTTCAAAAATCTCTTTCCAAGTTATGAGTTTCATGTTGGCGTACGCAATATGGAGGAGTAGGGAGGTGATATGCCCAATTTTCATTTTACTTTTTTTCGTACTCGTACTGTCAGGCTTTCTTAGAGTTTTTCATATAACTTTGAAGGCTTTTTTTCGGCATGGATGATCCCAAACTGACCTTTCTCTGTCTTTCCTTATGAGACAAAGTTGGCGGTGAACAAGAACTTGAATTTTTTTTCATCTTGTTATGGTGCCATATATCCAGGAGATCATAACACTAAGCTGGGGCTAACCCCTTAAGGATACATGCGAAGAGCTTGTAGGAGGGAAACAACATTTTGGGTGGAATTTTCATCCTTAAGTCAAAACTGGTGACGTATTCTATAGAATTGCTGACTCCTTCGTATGTGCATTCAGGTTAACGGATCTTAGATTCAATTGAAGATTTCTATGTGGAGGCACACATAGGGTTGCCAAATATATTTGGTACCTTGAGGGTGCCCATAGATCATGGAAACTTTTTATTCCTAAAACCTCGTCACATGCTCCCAAAGTTCGATTACTGCTAGACCGTGATCTCCATCTCTATGATGTTTCAATTAAATAAACAAATGGGCATGTTAATAATTAATTAGAATACTCGAGGGTCCCCGCGAGCCCCCTTAAAAGATCGTTGACGCCTAAACTATAAGAAAACACTTGTATGTTCTTGTGCCACAACAGAGCCGGGCTAGGGAAAAATCATCAAGGACAAATGTCCTTAAATTTCTCTAAGTGTGGGAAGTATGATTAAACCCGTCTAAAGGCCCCGCCTGAGCTCGAAACCTTAGGACACTACCTCGTGCGATATAGGCTTCTAGGGGACGTACATATTGGTGCATGCACGAGGGACGTACGGAAACTCTCGACCTTGACTAGAGCCAACATACAGCCCACCCGAGAAGCAAGAACACAAGCCTCAATTGTGGGCCCCAAAGTGGACTCCACATTACCATCAACCAATCAGGCGTTGACACGTGGTGAATTTTCGTGGTTAGTATAAATATATCTCTCTTGGTAAGAGAAAGGATCATCCGTTCTCTCATTTCACTTTCACTCTCTAACTTCTCTATCTTGAAACGTTCTCTATATCAATCGTGATTTCGGTTGAGATCTTGCACTTACGCCCTAGGCGGTGTCCCAAAACCACCACTAGGGTCGCCATTCTTTGGAGTATTGCCTCGCGCAGGTACATGTGCAAGAACTTAAAGTCGAAACCTAGCATACATTAGCCATTGTACATTGACCATTATCATTAGACCCCGTACATCGACGGCCTCCCCCAATGGCCCAAGCCTCACTTCAACACTTAGAACAATTCCAACTCAATTTCACTAACACTTGGACAAGACGACAACAACTATAATGTGTCAATTAGACCGATTTAAAACAAGCACATTAAAAAGTAATAACACTTACTTTGAGACAAATTGATAGTATCTTTTTTTTTCTTTTTCAATCTGTAACTATGGGCTTGTTTGGGAACTCAAAACCAAAAGCTCTATTTGGCTATAGGAGGTAAAAGTAAGAAAAATTCTATAGGATATTTGGCATGTGTTTGGTAAAATGCGTTGTAAAAGTATGTGTTTGTTAATTTTATTTTTACTAGTATAGAGCTCTTGCGATGCACGGGTAAGTATGGCGATAAAAACATTAAAAAATATTATAGATATATTGCAATAAATTATAATAATAGTTGTAATTTGTGACGTAACTCAGGCCAAATAATAATATTGTGAATGAAAGAGGGTACTATTATAGGCATATAAAAGATAATTTGATGTTATTATTGATGAAACATAATTCATTATAATAATTGGATAGCGTATATTTTAAGTTAAATTGTCATTGACATTATAAATTCTTATTAAAATCTTTTGTTTCTTATTGACATCATTTCACAACATTTAAGAGCATGAAGAATTCATATTAATAAGAAACCTTTCAACATATGTAAAATCAAAACATACGTAGCATTAAGTGATCGTGAGAAAAAAGATCATGTCACCAAATAATTCATACATAAAGCAAATATATTTCAAATAATTATACTTTTCAAACATACAAATACTAAACAAAACAAAGAATTGGATAAACTCCTGAGTGCTTATTTTGCTAGTACTTTTCCTATAGAGTGCACCATCACGCAAACGAAACAAATTAATACACAAACTTAAACAACATTTTGGGACCATAGTCATGATTGTGTAAATATTTTTACATTTACAATGTAAACTTAATATTGTTACAAATGATGAATAAATCTTAAAATAATACATAGAAAGATTCTTCATATATACGATTAAGAAATAATTATAATACAATACTTAACGTTCTCTCAAACTTGAAACAACAACATCCTCGCAAACATAATTAAAAAAAGAGAGTAAATTAGTGATGATAAAAAATATAAACAAAGAATCGCACCTAATGAATACAATTATTATTGTACATCACTTTATGTTTTCCGGTACATTAACACTTTTGGACCCTTTTTTGAATTTGGGTTTGGGAGGAGCTATGAAGCAATTGTCTTGACTAATGATGATGGCTACCAGAATCTCTATCCATACATCTCCTAAAGTGAAACTAATATATGAATCTTTTTGGCATTTCTCCCTTTTGCGGGTTTCGAGATTGAAAAAAACTGAGACTTGTTGACAACGTGTGAATCATCCCATCCAGTTCACCGCTCATTACTAATATTATAACCAACTCAAAATGTGTTGTGAACACAATCGACACTTTCACAACCCATTGTAGTTTTATAGTAGCAGTAGTAGTTTTAGTAAAGATATAATTTGTAGTAGTTTTATAATAGTTTTAGTATATCATATAAATCACAACATTAGTTGATACTCAATTTATAAGAGTCAATATATACAACAATTGCTTATGTGTGTGCATATATATATAACATGTGTT
>JAYMTF010001828.1:0-21112 GCA_036897485.1 Pelargonium nanum | reverse complement strand
AGAGCTTGCCGAGCAAGCCGCCGATCCAGCCGGTGCGGCCGTAGATGAGGAACTTCAAGGGCGTGTCGGTGCCGTTTGCCGGAAAACCCATGTAGCACCTGAAAGTGTAAAAAAGATCGATGGAGATGGAATCGGAGAAGATGGATCTGGAGATTGGGGAATGTGTGGTATTTATATAGAAATTGTAAAAGAATCAAGCGAAGAACACATTGGCTTAGCTTCAGTGAAGAATTCCGACAACGATGGGTGGGTAGCGTATCAACGTAAGATCTCGAGAGGATTGATAGTGAGAGGACAGGTGCATGTAACTACTGTGAGCTATATTCAATTGAATTGAAACAATTAAAAATCAAATTAAATTTTATATGACCACAGGTTGAGATCTAAACATTAGCTATATCATTATATTTGAGTTTGACTTTATATAATTGAAAACTAATAAACAGAATGCTGATTCAAATCCTCCATAAAAATATTCACCATTGTACGTAATTAATGACGCAGACATTTTCCATCATATTTAATTTAGAAATATTGGGATAAATGCACTTAGAAGGCTAAAATTGAAGTTGACATACATGATTTCAAATGACTTTTAAATTTGTTCTTAATCGAGATACTATCTTAAGGATATTGTCAAACAATCGGTTGGGTAACAAAGTTAAAAATAACATGTTGTATTTGGTTTGCCGATTTGGTATTTGTATCAAGCTTTATTAAATCATTGATGAGGAATAAATTTTCAAATAGAAGTGAAAATGCCTATAAATAATTATAGATGTACATGAAATCACAAAGGAAGCTGAAAATTGAAGGCGAACAAGACCAGCAACCTAATAATTGAAAATAACTTGACATAACAAAAGGATTAAAACAATCACAATTGTAAGAAAATGACAGTAAGAATTTGAAATGGCCACAGAGAATCACATCCTCAAAGGGTGTAATTAAATTTATAAGTTTTGATTCATATGACTTCATGCACGTGTTTTTTATATGTGAGTTGATGCGGCAAAGAATTTGACCATATAATTTGACGTAATCTCATCGTTAGTACAACCTTTAAAAATTATGATATACCTCACTTTCTAATAATTCATGGGTGCGAATTTGAACAACAAACTTTTAATTTTCATGAAAAAACACATGCATGATTTTACGCGTAGATTAGTTTTTCAAAAATAATAAAAATTGACTAGCCAACTAGTAGTCATGATTTCGATAATGAGTTATTGATAAAGAATTCATACTCCACTATATAATAATTGGTGATGGAGATTAATACGACGACACCTCAACAATTATTTGAAAGGAAGCAATTATAACTTATAAGAATACCAACAATTTTAATTCTCCATAATTTTAGTTAATGAAGAGAGATTGTGCACTGAAGTTTGCACTTCAAAACTATGAGTTGTTTATTTTTCAAAGCAATAACACCGGCAATTGTTTCAAAACGTGATGGTGAGTTAAACTTCTAATGCTATAAAAGATCCGGTTAACTTAAAGTTTCAAGTATGTGTTGTTATCATATTTGACCATAGTTACTATTTTTCTGATTATATTTTAACTTAACTTAATGTTTCGAGTCCAACAGTCGCACCCGCTTCAAAAATATTGTGATTAAGAATTAAAAATATTCATTATTTTTTTGTGCGGTCAATAAATAATTTATTGAACCGGATATCATGAAATTAAATTTAAATAATTCGGAAAAGAATGAGGCCAACTTGATAAACACCAAAATGGATGAAATACACAGAGTCCTTAAATTTGTTACTATATCACATGAAAGTACAAAGGGTATATGGGAGAATTTCAATGCTAAAAATCTAACGGTTAATTTTTACAAATAAGTGGAAGAATAATGAATTCTACAAATAAGGCATTGGCCAGAGTGAGCACCATATATATGGCACAACTTATCAGTTTTACACAAGTATGGTTTGATTTGGAATTGAACAGAAGCTAACACTTCTGTTCAGGCTTGGGCATTTTGGTTCAAGTGGCATGCTCTGCTCGAACAACACAGCAATTTATGGGAAAGATCAGATTGTAATATTTTCTTGGATTACTGAAAATGTACCCACTATGTTCCCGCCCACATCCGGGAAAGTTTTGCAGCCCGGAAGAGAGCTCACTTTGCCCACATTATCGATTGCAACCGGGTACTTGAGAAGGTGACCCTTCATATCTGTTACTTCATCCGCTACGTATTGGTCCCAGTTGAGCTCACTCATACACTTCACTCGTCTCACGCACTCGAGACTTTCTGGATGTTCAAAACTTTTCTCAACAACTCCAAGGTGCTCTGCCCATAATGACATCCTGTATCCATATATCTGCATAAAGAGGCACATCATAAAAACTTTACTCTTTAAGAGACATGATAGCAGAAGTAATGAGCATTAATGTAGCTTGTGTTGAAAGCTTTACAGGCTCATTGATCCTTGATCCATACACTTATCACAGGAAGCTCACCTGTCCATGAGGACTAGAACGTTTTCTTGCCCAGGTGCGATGAGGCTGATAGGCACCCATTGCTATTTCAGTGTCTCTAATGCCTTCCATGGAGCGCTGATTGATATTGGCAGATCCCAGAATCACATACTCATCATCCACTATCATTCCTTTAGAATGCACGTAAATCATAAAGCGTCGATTCTTACGAGAGAGTTCCTAGGTTACCATAGTACGGGAACATTTAATCAAAAAAAAGAATTGACACTAGATTGGGAAACATGATGGATAAAATACGAGCCTATGTGTAGGAAGGTAAGAGAGGGTTACATGAGGTGTGAACGCTGCATTTGAGTTTGTTGCGTACGAGGTATCTTCCCGAGCTACCTCACGAGTTCCAAGGCAGAAGAAATTTAAGAAGTCCTGTGGCTCATATGTATTCTGAAGTCCAACCTCTACGAGAGCCTTGTAGATTATTTCATACATCATTTGCATTGTTTTATGCTGCATTCATGGAAGAAAAAAAACACATATCAAAACAAACCCCAAAAACAATGCAGTCTCAAGCATTAGCATTACGTGGAGTAGCAAGTTAGTTCTTTGACATAGAGCACAAGAACAATCCCTTTCAAGCAATGTTTTCCTAACAGAACCAGACCAGACTGGCTAGCTTGACATGTTTGGGCATGAACTGGCCAATGGATTGGGCTGATTCTTCTCTAAACCCGATTAGTAGGCTAACAGGCGCCGAGTTAAAAATCCACAAAACCAAGTTTTGACCCATAGTTTTAAAGCATTGTCTTAAGGAGCAATTTCCCATTGAAGAAATGCATGATATAGAGAACAATTAAGTTTAATGAGACATCAAGATGACAAAATGCTTGGTCTTTGAACTTAGAGCACACCTGCCAATAAAGAATCCTTTGAGTAGGAATACTTGTAGGAATGCCTTCTGGCCACATTGGGATGACAACATATGCAGAAAACCTCTCATTTGATCTGATTTTGCTAGCAATTTTAAGAGCAATTTCCATTGGTATTAAATTGTTTGCACCTGCACACAACAATGGCTTATTCAGTCAAAGATGCCCATTTGAAATAACATATAAACATGAACAGAGATAAACTAGACATTTCAACTACTGCCCTCATCCCATCTGATACCCAATCCAAAATGTGTATGCTGTCTTCCCTCTATCTACTTGGCAAACATAAAAAAACAAACTATATACTATATTCACATGTTTAGACTTAATAGTTACTTGTTGAACAGAAAACCAACAATCAAACAGATAAAGTTAATATAAGCTCAGATCCTCACCCAAATCTCTGTGAGAATCCCAATTATAAGATGAACCCAGGAAGTACTGGTTCTCAATATAAATAAAATGTTGGGCAGCACGGATTGCCTTGACATAAGCTGAATGTATGCCAGCGTCTATCAGCACGTTCTTCCCACATAGCAGATTCTGTTACAATGCAGTACAAAAATTAGTTAATTTAACCTTAAATGCATTGTTCAAAAGAAAGCAAAACTATGAATGAAGTCTTCTCTGACCCTGCTTGTAGCATCTCTTGGATCCTTCGGGAAGCCTTTCACGGAGTTAGAATCAATAGAACGGAAAACCTTCAGGACAGGAAATTTATTCAGAAAACTAACAACAGTGTTTAAAGGAAAAATATTTTTAGTACTGAAAAATTTAACCCCCATAGTTAACTGACTTCAGACATACCTGAACATGCCAACCTTCTGGATCATTCTCACTTACGCAAGGAACATCTTTGATCCCCACAATATCAGGAACTCTTTCAATCTTCAGTAATGCATCATTAAAAGATGCTTTTAGCTTTTGAAGTCCATGTGGTTTTGAAGCCTTTAACCAACGTTCCTCAAAATTGGCAAGAATGTCATATGCCGCTGGACCATCAATGTGACTGTGCAAATCATGCCATGGTTCTCTTGGACCTCCAACAACAGTTTCCTGTTTAAGTTAAAGGAAAAAATCGGCTAAGAAACCATTTTCCAAATGGTGATAAGAACCGGTGCTATTCCAAATGCTAACAGAAAAGAAACAGGTAGGAAACATCCATGAGAGGTACTTCCAAAAAATGTTCATATTTGGCATGTACTCCAATAAATTATCTAGTCCCCAACCACCATTTTCGGTTCCTCATATACAAAATAGACTAATTAAAGGACATTATTCACAAATCTATAACAATACAACTTAGTCCAACAGCTATGAAGAACATGAATCAAATGCTTACCGCAAAATTTGGGTTATGAAAGTCATCTTTATGGACAGTTTGTAGTGTCCCAAAGATAGAGTGTTTAGGAGTATCATATCGTCCCATGCATAAATCAAGACCTCCAATAAATGCTGTGATCTTCCTTCTGTGATGACCTGCATCAGCATCCACAATCACAGTTTTCTGATGATGGGTATATATTGTTCCAGCTTCCTGAAATTTGAAAATCAAAGAACTAAACAAATGCAAGATAATAGAAACATACAGCCGAAAGTTAACATCATTAAAATCTCTATTGACATGATTTAAGACTGCTGAATCCAACACTAAATACTCAATACTCCTTCAGTTTCCTGTGAAATTTGAAAACTTCTTGCAATAAAACAACCCTTCAAATGAATTATTAAGTTTTAGAGTATTTTCTGACATCTTCCAAACATATTACAGATAGGTTGGGACATAATACACAAACAGTAATGAAATATATCTAACCTGTTGTTTCAGAAAGCTATGCCCTTTCCTAGCAGATCGAGGGCAAAGTAGGACTTGCACAGAAGATTCCTTGAAAAACTCGCGAGTCTCCACATCATTCGTGCGCATGACTCCATCCTACACATAACTAAAGTCAATAAATACCTAGTGAAACAGGAAGATAACAAATTCCTAATTTAGGTAAGTGAACTATCTGGTAATTTAGCTTTAGATGAAATTAAGAAAATAACATTTGGAAGAGCAACTTAAATAAAACAAAGAGGCTAATTCAAATCTAATAACAAGCTCATTAGAGCACACCACAACATGAGAAATGAACCTGAGATTAAGAAAATGTAACATGGAAATATTAGTGAATGCATAGATTGTTTAGGACTGAGCAGCTACGCTAAACAATAATGTTATTGGTCTTGAAAGTAAAATCCAAATATTGGGATTCGATTATTGATATGGGATTGAAAATGGCAAGAGCATAGATGACAATCCCAATTCAACAGACTAAAAAAGAAATATAATTACAAAAAAAGTAGGAACCTGAAAGGATGACAAGAGAAGAAGTACTCATAGACCAACACCTAAAACTAATGTGCATCTTTGCTCTATAATCTGAACTCATTTATCCCAAGTCCAACTCAAGCGATGGACAATGAATCCATTTAAAGGAACACAAGTATACCTATATAAAAAAAAATGCCATCATTAACTATGAACTACATTACGTATGAGACATAAAATGATCAAATGAATCAGTCTCAGGTCTCAGCATAACCTCTATGCACAGTTCCTAAATTATTTGTCATTAGAAAGCTAGCTATAGTCTACTCCAATCATAAGACATATAATTTAATATTTAAGAGTGCAATATACTACAGAAGAATTAGGCAAATCATACATTAATGGGAAAAAAATCTGGCTCCTTACCCTTTTATATCCCAAAACGCTCCTAGAAGTTGGATCATCCCACACAAGGAGCAGCACTCTCACACCTTCCTGTGACTTGGCCTTCAGAAGATCCCCTAAAATGCAATCTGTGGCTTTACCATCCCGAACCAACCTAACTGTATGGTAGATAGACCACCCTACAAGGTAAACCAAACGTTGTGCTTGACTTATAGCATCAAAGATGTCACGCCAACAACCCCTGTGCTCATACCGAACACCGCCATCAAGCTTCAAGTTGGGAAGGCAACCATCATGGACATGAGCATCTTGATACAATGTAACTTTACCACCCTTCCTGAGAGGGAAGTATGTACCAGGGACACCTGAATACTCCGGACCTGATCCCACACCATTACGGTAAATGCTCAACCTCTCAATTGGGGTGTACTGAATTGACAAACTCAAAACTGCTCCTGCTTTACATGGCTTGCCACTAGAGTTGAGAATTGGGAAAATCCCCTCAACTTTTGCACCAGAACACAACTGCTCCACTGGGATTGCAACAACACCTATTATCTCCGAGCCCACAAGATCATCATCTTTAACTATAAAGTGCACTTCAGCTGCATAATGTGCAACAGGAACATTAAAATGCTGTCTCCAAGAAGGATTTTCAGTATCATCAATCACAAAAGTGGTTGCAACGGCAGCACCCCCTACAGAAACTGAGACATAAGGGTCACTGGTCTTCTTAAGAGGCATGTGCTCTTCAATCTTGCTGCTAACCTTTAATGACAACTTGCCAAACATATCCCCCATGGTCTTATGCACCATGTCCATGTTAGGAAGGTTTTTGGCATCCTTTACCCATATATCCAAATTGCCATGTAACAATAAAACCTTGGAAGACCCTGTATTGGTAATGGTAGCAAATGGTAAAATTCCTAGACCCTTTCCATTATTAGAGCTGCGTCCATATGAGAAAAAATCAGCATAACCAGGTTCAGCCATGTAATAGTTGAAGAACTAGATCCACAGCTAAGAACAAAAAAACAGATTTTGACAAATACCCAATACAAAGGAACACCCAGATTTGAATATAAATTAGTACACAAATAAGAACCTGACAGAAAAATGAAGAATTGGAGAGAGAGAGAGAGAGAGAGAGAGAGAGAGAGTTGACACAGGAATGGAGGGGATTTATAATTATGGGGAGGTGATATAAATGGGCAAAAATGTGATTGGGGGAGGAAGCTATGGCTGAGGATAGGAAATTATTTGAAGACATTGAATGTGCAGTCCGTTCAGTAGTAATCAATTAATAAATGTACGACAAGTGGGCAGCAATGTGGTTCCGAAATAATGAATATTTTGACTTTTGAGGCCACAAATAAGAGATAATCTTAAATTTCAGTAACAATATATGGTGTAAGGGAGCAAATACGAAAAAGTCTGGGGTCATCAGTGAGAATTATGGGGGGCGTAATTAATAATACATGTTTAGGAGTGGTCATATTGTGAAAAATAAATTAATTAAGGAAGGAGCTGAGAGATTAGTTTTAGATTTATAATAAAACCATGGGAGAGCCCGCCCACGTCCAACTAAAGTCTTTGACTTAGAAATAAGACAAAGTCCAAATCGTGTCCTGACGGCAAAGAGAGAACACACACACGACTTGACTTCACTTGATTCGCTGGTTTGTTTTGAAAAGTTCATCTTTACTTTCTTGTGCCGTCAAAAATGAATTACACATTAAATTGCTTTAGCTTAATTTGTACTATTGTCTTAAAAACTTAGTAATTACAGTAAATTCAAGAGCTCACTCTAGCCAGGATAATTAAATTAAAAGAGATTGTAAATAGGCCGATACCTCTTCACTAAATAGTGAATTGAGGACAGGTTATGGAGATAACTCGGCGGGTCGACTCGCAGGCAGCTTGGGAATCGGTTTCAGCATATTCAGAAACTGGCCCACCTCCTCCATTGATGGCCTACCACAGGTTCTGTCTAGTGTACAACTCAGCCCGATTTCCACAACCCGAATCATCTGCTCCGGATCCACACCCGATTCCATTCTTTCGTCCACAACCTTCTCAATCTCTCCTTTCTCGTGCATGCTCCAAGCAAATCCCAAAATATCGATCCGATCTCCGTCCCCGGCTGATTCAACTATCTTCTTTCCGGCCACCGCCTCCAACACCAGCGCTCCAAACCCAAACACGTCCGCTTTCTGACCGGAAACCGATTCAACTCGGCCCGACGCACCAAACCCGTAATCGCCGAGGACAGCTCTATAGTTGGAGTCAAGGAACACGCTGGTCGCGCTCAAGTTCCCATGAGCGAGTTCCTTTGAGTGCAGAAAACTCAGTGACTCGGCGATGTCCTTGATGAGCTTGAACCGGAGAGTCCACGGAAGCACCCCGACTCCGTACAGCCATTTCTCGAGACTTCCGTTCTGGTAATAATCGTATACGATGACGGTTTCGCGATTTTCGAAGCACCAACCCCTGATTGGGGCCAGATTCGCGTGCTCGAATCGGACTAATGCTCCGATTCGCTTTAGAACTCGGCTCCAATTCGGAAACTGAGTCGAAAATCGCTTCACACCCACAAAGCACCCATTCGGCATTGTTCCCCTGTACGTAACGCCCCTCGAATCGCTACCTAGAACTTCCGTTTTGCCGAAGCGTTTGGTCACTCTGTAGACTTCGAGAATGGTGAACCGGCGAGGCATGCTCGGCCTCACCGGGCGCCGTTTCTTCTCCGGCAGAGCGAAATCCATGGAAGTTCTGATTCTGCCGTTGCAGTACAGAGTGATCGAAGCCGCCGTAGCCAGGCTCAGCACGGCGACGAAGATTAGGAAACCGCTCGGCCGATTCGAAGGAGACGCCGCGGAGTATTTGGAAACCTGGTGCGCTACATTTCCGTGGCAGATTTTTTTCGACGGGAGGCGAAGAAAAGCTTGACTCGATGAAGAGAAGTTCCATGACAGCACGCTATGCAATTGAGTCGAGTTTCCAGTGGACGCAGAGAAGCCGACGAACATGTACTCCTGAAGAAACGGAGCGAGATTGAGCTCCGATGACAAAATCGGCTGCGCCGGGATTGGATCGGAGTCCAAACCTAGACGAATTTCAATCCATCTCCGCTGACCGTCGTATTCAATCCAAGCTCGGAGAACCGAATCGTTGTTGAGAGAAACCCTAGCTTCAGACGCATTCACCGTCTTATACGAAACCACACTGCCGAGATTGACTCCGACATGGTCGTTGTTAGGGTCGCCGAACTCCCGGTCCCGGCTGTTGTCGAACTCGACGGCGAAGAATCTGTTGTGAGCACCGCACGCGTCGTTGAGCATGCCGAGCCAGGGTCCGGACCTTCCGATCGTGAACTCGTCGGGGACGAGAACAAAGGCCAGGCCATTGCCGCCGTTGGAGGCGGAGAATCGGAACGAGAAGGTGGTGTGGAACGAAGCAGGGGTTTTGGAATGCGGGTCAAAGAGTCGGATGGGAGAGGAGTAGATGGCCCGACCCGCTTGGTGTGTGAGATCAACGGTGGGTGATGAAGCATCAGGAATTTGAATTAAGCCACCACTGCGATTGGAACTAGATATAGTGGCGCTGCCCAGAAGTTTTATAGGGCTTGTGATTGGGTCAAATGCTGGGAAGTAGAGGTTTTGGGTAACATGAGTTGGTGGTCCATATTGGTGATGGTAATTGTTGTTGAAGATTGAATGGGCTGAGAATTGGGTGTCTCTCAAGATGACAAAAGTTGTGATTATACATATCAAGAGCCAGAGATTAACTGAGCCCATTGCTAATGATGAAGATATATAAATCATTAGTTGAGATAGATAGAATGGTGCAAGCTTAATTCTCTTCTCTCTACTCTGCTCTATAGTCTACTCCAGTCTCCTATTTATTGCATGCATTGATTTCAAAAAGGAATTATAAATTGTTATTAACATTGCTAGTGAGATAGAGATACCATTTTCACATAGCAAATCTCTTTCAAAATTTGAGTGTGCTTATCTTAAATGATGTACCCCATATTTTAATATGTACTTTTTATTTTCATTCCGAAAAATAATGTTATCATATAATGGAAGATTCGTGTCACTAAACTCGCGATACATTACAGTTCAAAAAATGACTACATCCCACAAACGGATTAAAAACAAAACAAAAGTTTTCAGCAAAAGACGGGTGCATGCTGGCTCCAACAACAAAATTGGAAAGTTGCAGTCTGACTTCATAATCAAGAGTTTTTTAATCTCTCCCATCATCAATCAAGTAGACCCAAAAATGAGTTGAACCATAATCCTGAATCAGTAACTATTGTATTAAACTGCAATCAATGTCATATTTACACATACCCATTGCATTATCAACTTTTTTTAAGAATGAAATGTGTATTATAATTACTAACACGTTTGCTGAATATATATTTTTATCAATAATATTCATGGTGGGTGGGCATAACTGAAAAGAAAGGCAAGTTTATGTTAAAGTACGTGAAGGAATTCATAAACATGTTGGTAGTATGTAATTGGATATGTGTAATGAAATATAAAAATGGTTAATGCAGAGCCCTTCTAGGGAGGGGGTATCTAGCAGATAAGTTGTTCGTACGATCCGTTGATCACAATATGTGTAATGGACAGTCCATTAACAAAGAAAGTGTGCGTGGCATTGGCCAAAATACATAGTTTAGTAAAATGGTGGATGATACTGTATTGTGATGGGCGGCGCTCCTATAGTTGGGGAGTGATGCCGATTGTGAAGTATGCCTAGGACTTAAAAACATGATATTATAGGACGATTTGCATGTTTTTATTATATTTTATTAGAGGATCACTGACAAGTTGTTATGGAAATGGTGTTGGTATGCAGTAATATTTTTATTATTATCTTTTAAGTGACCGTTTTACTTAAACATCACAAGAGTTTCCACTATAGTTAGACTTGTTTTACTAGGAACCAAGGAGAACTTAAGAAAGTTATTAGATTACTCATATAAAAAAGTTTTGGAGCAACAAACCTTTGAGGTTTGATGATACTTATTTTGATCTACTCTCTTTTTTTCAAGTGCATGCGCATGGCAATTCATATTTTTTCTTGATAACATAAAAGCAATGTGTAGGCTTGAGTTGTGTATGGGACCGGACGATTTATGCACAAGCCAAAGCAAGTAAAACTGTAGACCATATGCTTATTTACATGTCAAAAACGTTTCTATAGAATAGGATTTGGTCAATGTATGGGGCAAGTCAACAAAAACAAAAACCAATTTACAGTACAAACTTGGGGAAAGAGCCTGAAGTCAACATTTACATCACAGTACATTTGTCTTTTGATTTTGGTTCAGGCTTGGAAACAGATGAAGTTGGGTTTCTGTTTGCAGTCCTC
The DNA here is from genome assembly GCA_036897485.1 of Pelargonium nanum. Taxonomy (NCBI): domain Eukaryota; kingdom Viridiplantae; phylum Streptophyta; class Magnoliopsida; order Geraniales; family Geraniaceae; genus Pelargonium; species Pelargonium nanum. The sequence continues at coordinate 9,619 of JAYMTF010001828.1, read as the reverse complement.
GGCACCTGCAATTATGTTTGCTGAAATTAGTTCATCGTCTCAAAGAAGAAAATGAAAGAAGGGAGCTTTTGCTTACAGTTTCAGAAGGAATGCTATGTAATAAAATGGTTCATATGCTTGCTTGTAAAGAAATAATAATAATAATGCAGTGAAAGTCTTGCCCAGCCATTTGGCCAGATATGACTTATAGGTGCATGGGCAAACACGAAAACAATAAATCACTCCTAATCAGTGTTCTCTAAAATGGTGTGAGCCATTCCGAATCTTATTTGGAGAGAATATCAACTTTAAAACACAACCAGAGAAGTTGAGTTCCCCACAGATCCCGTATCATACGAGTATTTAATTAGGTGTTCCCTCAACTTTAACCTTCTCATCTAAACACATATGCTAGTTGTTTTCCATGTCACTTGAAAGTCAAAACAAAGACTTAAAGTCTCATCTCAATAAGCTGGCACGGACAGAAACACTAACAGAATAAAGATATCTGACTTGGACATTTAACTCTCAACAATTAAGCAAAGCAAATATTTAACTGATGACACTAAATTCCAAGATCTCAGGGGGTAAGGAACAAAATTATACACACACACACACACATTGTATACCTGAGGACCTGTGACCATCCTTGAACCACCACTAACAGAAGGCTGCTGCTGCTGCACATTCTGGCGTTGTGGCTGTTGCTCAAACTCCTGTTGCTGCAGAGCTATTGCAAGTTGCAGATCAGAACTGCGCCAACAGTAAGTACAAAATAAGTGAATTATAATAAAGAAAAACCTAGAGTAAAAGTATTCCCGGCATTCATAGGAATGCTGACACTAGTATACAGACTTGACAACTCTCAAAGTCACCAATGGAGGTCTTATTTCCTGTATGTATTTAAATATAAGACAGAAAAAGACAAGGGGAAACAAGAGATGAAAGAACCAACATATTCAATAACAGTAGATGTCTGATCTGCCTTTCTTCTAATTACATAATGAAAAATAAATCAATGGATATACCAGCAACCAGTTAGAATAATTACTTTATATCTAGGCCCGCTTGTGATGCGCTGTCAATGCTTGCAAGATAGTCCTGAAATGTCAAACCAATTGATATAAATTTACAAAGTGGTAAGTTCAATTAGTTCTATGTTATGTGTTCATGTTATATGCCTACAGATCAACCTATAATTGATGATTAACGTTAAAATACTAAAAAAGAAATACATACAGCAGTACTGGCCATGACATTATTTTCATCCCATGTCTCAGTAACTTGACTTTCCACCTTGAATTCCTTAAAGTTACCTGTCATAAAGATTGTATCCCCGTTGACCTGAAAAATAAATTAAGATACTAAATCTCAAAATAAGGCATACAAGTCAAAATATAATATTCTTATCATATATCTAAGACTTTCATAGTAAATGTCTCGATATATCTATTGAGGCGCCATTTACTCATCAAAGAAACAATACACTATTATGAAACTTAATATATTACTCGCAGGAAAAATTAAAAATTAAAAATTAAGAAGCAAAATAAGTGTGTGCATATCAAAGTCAAATGTTGATGTTTTAAGTAGCTTTGTGCATGTTGGCACTTTCCACAACCACCGAAACTGAAAGTACTACCAGACAGTATTTTGCTATCTTTAATCTTCAGGGAGCATAATACAGGCATGCACTTGGATCAACAAGATTTTTAGAGTGTTTACCTCATTTAGTTTCTCCCATACCAGATCGGGCTCATTTATGTACCCTTGGTCCGTTGCTAAAAGATATAGTTCACCTTCGTACTGCACAGTGGATAAAATCTAGTGAATTAATTGAAGTCCAGAGTATACTTTAGAACTAAGATATGAAAGGCTAGAACGCCTTTAATTTGTTTGCCAATTAAACTTCATAAGTGGCATTGTGACAAGTAAGATGCACATTCAGGCTAAAAACCAACCTTGAACATGGTGCTGAAGTGGTTATTACGGAAAAAGACACAGAGTTCACGTTCTTTAAGACCATCTTGTAAGCTGAAGAGGCTGCGAAAAATTTACACACCGATTGTAAAAACAACTTTCTTTACCCAACAAAGCAATATCTATAAACTCCCAGAGGCAGTAGAGACTAATAAAAAATCTTTTTGCACTATACTATTTCTGAACAGAAAGTTCCATACCCATAAAAAGTCAATTGACTGGCATTGTTCTTCAAAAAGTTTCTGATCAGTTCCCCTGAAGCAAAGTTAGAAAAGTCAGAATATATCAATTAAAATATCATTTTCACTAAGAGTTCTACAAAAGCAGAACATATTAAATGGGTACTCATAGATAGTTGAAAAAAGATAATAGTCTTTCTCTTCATATGGAACACCACACACCTTGTTGTGGAGTGATCTCATCCTTAGACTTCAAATTACAGGCATCCAAAATGCTTTTGTCAGCTTGTTCTGCAAGGATCACCTCACCTTCATACATGGGTTCCCGATTTTCATTATTTTTAGTTCCTGATTCCATTATACATTCCTCTCCCTCATACATGGGCTCACCATCATCAACATTGGAAGTTAACGCTTCAGGTGCCCCAACATCCTGCATTCTGCCATTAGATGGGCCTGAATCTGCATTTGGAGCAGATAAGCATGACAATTCAGTAGTTACACATCCATTCTGATGACCAGCTGGTTCATTAGCATCAGGTGCAATAATGGATTCACCAACTTTATCAGTCCCTTGTGAAATTTCTTTGTGATTTGAATCAACTAAATTAGTATCCTTTCCTGGAGAAAAGGGAGCTGAACTTTCAGTCTGGTGTTGTGTTTCAACATTACTCTTCTCTACCATATCATTGCAAATGATAGGTACATCAGAATCTGCACAAGCTGACTGATCAAGATGATTTAACTCTTCAACTTTCAAAGATGGAATAGCTGCTTCCTCAGTAAAAGTTTTGAAAGTGAGATCGTTATTGTCACTGCTAGAGGCATTGCAGTCACCTGGCACAGATGTTTCTGGCTGATGGAAAGTTTGACTCTCAATAGGAAATTTATTTCCAGAATCTACAGGCATGACCTTCTTGGATTCATCTGAATCGGCAGTCGTGAATACTCCATCAGCATTGCCTACTAGAGAACTGCCCTCTGCTGTAGGTGATTCAGCCGCTGACAATTGCATGACTCTCAACAGTTCTGCTTCTTCTTCGAGGTCCCCTTTTCTCACTGTTAGATGATCAAAGACTGCACGTGGAGAATCCGAGACTGCACGTGGAGAATCCGAGACTGCACGGGGAGAATCCGAGAATGATCTAGTTTTTGAAAGGCTAGGGGAAGGAACGCCTAGAGTTGCAGTTGTTGCAGCAGCAAAATCAATACTATCCTCTTCTTGATTGCTTATACGTTTACCTTCCATATTTTGTGTTTCCAGGGCAACAAGTTCACTTGTAAGAGCATTATATGACTTTGAACCAATGGCATTAGCTGTGGCATCATCCTGGTAGAAAATCACAGAACGAATTGATTATCAAAAACATATGAAATTATTATCTGTATGGGCATAACACATTCACATAATTGCACTTTCTAGGTTTTTTCAGACAATTAATTTCTCATTTGCTACGAGTAACCTGATATACCATCTAAAACATGTAACATGATCATACAAAAAATATTTCAATTACGTGATTCTATAATTTCAAAGAGAAGAGAAAAAAAAATAATATCCAGGCATTATTATAATAACTGATTCTTTTAGCAATACTCTATGAGATCCCTTTGCTCGTACTCTCCTTCTCCACTCCATTCCATCCAATACTATCTCTTTTGTTAAGCCAAGTATTATCGTACCTTTCCTATCTACTTTCTGTGTTAATTTAGGTCTAATCCCATCCCTTCTAGTTTCTCCTATTTGAATTATCTCACACTTCCTCATGACTCTCCCTACACTCTACATGTCCAAACCACCTCAACTCTTCCTTGAACAGTCTCATTCCTAATCCTATCCTTCATAGTGTTATCACACATCCACCAAAGCATTTTCATCTTTGCTAGTTGCTACCCCCATCTTATGACTTTAGAGCCTCTTTGGAGCCCAACAATTCAGTGTCATATTGTTGGCCATATAGCAACCCTATACAACTTTCTTTTAAATTTCAGAGACATTTGCTGATAAATAAAAAAATAAAAACATCAGAGACATTCTTTTATCACAAAGAATTCTTGAAACCCTCTTCCACTTCAACCACTCTGCATTAATTATATTTCTAACCTCCTCCGCAATCTTTCGGTCTTTTTTTAACAAAAGATCCATGTTACCTAAAATGGTCACTTTTAGTAACCTACTTATCTTAGCATAATTGAATCATTACTCCCCCTTCTATATTTGTTAAAATTACACTCCATATATTCAATTTTGATTCTACTTATTCTAAACCCCTTTGATTCTAAAGTCTCTCTCCATCTATGTTTGGCATTAACCTCAATTCTACTCTAATATGGAAGATGTTCTGTGAGCTCATCAATAACTAAACCAAAAAGGAAAGAACTTTTTTAATGTGATGAGGCGAGAAAAAAATTTAGAAGACTATCAGGGCATTCTAACATAATTAGATTACAGACATGGAAACAACCCCAATATTTCCCTGCTAAGATTAAGACCTGATCACAAGGACTTTCCAAAGGGAAACATGGAAAAGCAACTAAAGATCAGAGGTTTGAATGGACCTCAATCTGCCACAAGACCTGGAAAGAAAGACTTATTTATGAGATAATATATAATAAAACCCACAATAGCCTTAAACTGTATATGTAGGAGAAAAAATGAGTATTTGGGTATCAAGAATTTAAGTTTCAAAGGAGAAAATGAGCAAGCATTTAAGTTATCAGAACAAAAAGTACAGCCAAGCCATTTGCTAAACAAAATTGGGGTCGATATGAATCCTTTAACAAAACTCGTTGGGATCTTCTACTTGTATTCTTCCCTCCAGCACTTCATCCTATCTAATGTTATCTCTTCTGTTAATTCATGTATTATCACGACTTTTCTTATTACTACCTTCCATGTTAACTTGTATTCTACTAATCTTGTTATGTTGTACACATTAAAATCACTTCAGGCGGTTCTCCCAAGTCTTATCTTCAGTTGAAGCTTCGACAACTCTATCTTAGAAAGCTTAATCCTAATTTTATCCTTCCTACTATTGCCACAAATCTACCAAAGTGTTCCAATTTTTGCTACTCCTATGTTATGGCCTTTAGCGCCTAACATTCAATGTTACTACTTTCCTTACATGGGATTAATTTATCACAAAGGATTCACGGCCTCCTCCACTTCATCCACCCCGTACTAATCATATTTCTAAAATTCTTTTTAATCTCTTCATCACTATGAGTTATAGATGCATAGAGCTTAAAATGATCTCTTTTAGTAATTTCCTTCTCTTCTAACATAACTGAACTTCCACTCACCTCTAGTTTGTGCTAAAATTACACTCCATACACTTAGACTAGGTCATACTTACTCTAAACCTCTTAGATTCCAATGCTTCTCTCCACCTATCTCATTAGCATTAATCCCCAATCTACATTCATGAACTAAGTGATATCATCTGCAAGAAACATACATAAAAAAACCACATCCGATTTGAAATATTAGTTAAGCATATAAATTCAATAGAATAGATCTGGCTAGCAAAAGAAAGTTGAAAAAATCGATGTATAATGTATTGGCTCTGGCCAAAATACGACAAAAAATAACCATATAATAAAAAAAATAATCAGCTGAGTATATGTCAGTGATTATTATGCTACAAAATAGTTAATTAAGTCGCTGTCTATGACTCAACATATAAAACATAAAATGTTTGATGCAACAAACCATACCTGGGGATCAACTATCCAGCCATGATATAAAGGGATATCCAGTAAATCAAATATAGCACATTCTGGAGTAAACTCAAAATCATCTATCCTGCAAGTATTATGGATCTTTAGTCAGAATGGATACGAATATACAGTTCATGAGTGTGTAAAATTGAGTGAAACAGAGAAAAAGAAAGATCTCGACCTCTTGAATTTGATATTTACATCAATCCCAGTTGTTAATCGAGGAAGCAGATCAATTGCATCTGAAATATTCTGCTGCTGATTTTCAACATACCCTGCATCTTTATTCTGCGTAAGAAAAGGAAAGGGGATCAAAATCAACTGAAAACAGAAAGAAAAAAATACCAAAGTAACCAGGATGAAAATTTATTACGTCAATATTGCTGTTGGAATCAATCAACCGTTCAGCAACTAAGGAAAGCAATTTCTCCTGTGAGACTTCGGCTATATCTGGACTTAAATTCAAATTGTTTCTTAACAGAAGAACATTACCTGGAGCAATCAAAACAACATAGCTCTAATAAGATCACCGATAAAATTAAAAAAAAAAACAATAATCATACGCTGTTAATATATAGAATCTTCAGGCTATTATAATGTAACCACAGAAGAAGAAAAAAAAAACATAATCTCTTGATTTAAAGTTAAGACCGAAATATATTTTGATGAAGGGAGCAAAATCTAAAAGGTATTCATTCAGTAGTTTAGGAAAAGTTGGGAAAAGAAACGTATATGGTAGTTTTTTAACTACTCCCTCCGTCTCTAAATAATTGCTCACTTTCCTTTGTAAATTACAAAGAAAAGTGGAGAATCATTTTGGGATAGAGGTACTATTACATTAGTATGGAAAAAATTGTTGTGAAATTTTTGAACTGTCATATTTTATTAGAAAAACAATGAACCACTTTGATGGTATAATGAAGATTTTGAAATTCATCATGAATCAAAACATCATTCTCTTTATCAATCTTCTCACTGCGAAAACAAAGAAATATGATATAGAATATCAAGATACAATGAATAATGGTAAAAATATGAAGAAATATTGAAAAGTCCTCGAAAGATTAGATGTTTACAGACTAGATTATCAAATCAAAGAATTTATTAATACAATTTAAAATCCCTAACAACAAGCCCTAAATATTAGGTCCTTGATTTTGAGGGGAAAATAAATATTCTTCACCAACTTTAAGTATTGCAAAAAGAAATATAATAACATTATTTCAAATTATTCTCCAATAATTCAATCAAGCTGCAGATGACAGTCTCCCACTCTTTATTCCTAAACAGCAAATCAATGCTTTAGGATAATCATACAATAAATATTTAAGTTCTCTTGTTTAGAGAGGAGCATAATCCTCAATGTCAAAAATTTAACAACGCTTGACATAAAATGTCTACAAGTGACTTGCTGCTAACTCCTAAATCTTACAGAACTGGAATAAGCATCTCAATTAAATGTTCCTTACCTATATCACCCTCACAATCTAAGGAACCAGTAAGAAATTTATGAGTATTATCAAAACAATTAAAAAAAACGCCTGGAAACATACAGACAACTCTGTGCTTCAGCAACATGCATACTTCCAGTAGAAACTCTTTGAATGCACAAAATAAGAAAAACAAAAGGGAAATCGATTCATCAGGTTGTTCTCTGTTTGATGCACGGTATAAAAATGAAGAGTGATTTTGTAATAATTCACTAACAAAATCCTTGGTCTAACATTGCCTATTTTAACTACTTGGGCCAGATGAGCCTAAACCGTCACTTCCTTGTAAACACAAGCAACACTGAACATATGATTCCAAAGTCATTTTCTTCCAGTTTCACTCAATTTTTTAACAGCAAGAGAATGTACGAATAAAACAAACAAAACAAAATCAGATGTGTGGAGTGCACTGGTACAGCAAAAACAAAACAAAACCCTAACAGGAACCAATAAGCAAAACCTGTCAATTTGCAAGACAGATCAAAAGCACGATTCTGGAAAACGCCTGAAGCGATCAATTGAACATTTCCGGCAACGAAACTAAAGCACGATAAATGACATTCAAATGTTCCAATTACACATCATTTCGAAAATTTCAGTTCATCACACACGGATTGGAAATGGAAACCCTTGAAAAATTAGAGAAGAAGGAAGGATAGAGATTAAGATTGTTACAGATAGCGAGGAGAGGGCAAGGTCCATTGTCGTTCTGGAGGACGATAGGCGTGGTGCGTCCCAAGAACTGTACGGCCTTGGGCTTGTGAACGCATTCCTTCTCTTTCACTGCAGGCGCTTGCTGCTGCTGCTGCTGCAACTGTAGTTCTGGTTGCTGTTCTTCGGAAGAAGACGATGCCATCATTTCCGGTAGAGTCTGATCCTAGATTTTTCCAGTGTCGATCACGACCTTCAATTGGAATCAAGAAACCACGTACAATTGTATCTGAATCGAAAGAATCGAGAGGATAAAACGATGAGCGAGATTTACATGTAGAGCAAAGGCAATTGTAGAAGATGTGAGAGTCTGAGTCTCAGAGAGATGTGTTTTGACGGCAACGCCAATGTCTTGTGCTCGTTCGAGCGTCTCCCTAATTTTTTCTTTTTTCTTTTTTTTTCTCATTTAGTAGTTTTTCTCTTTTCTTTTTCTTGTATACTAAGAAATATGGAAAATAAAATAGTTGGGGAATAACGTAATTAGCTGTCGAAAAAATATAGTCAAAGAATGGGAATTTTTATTTTATTTTTTTGGTACAAAAGGATGTTGTTGTTATTATTATTATTATTATTATTATTATTATTGTAGAAAGGCTACTATTGATTTTATTTTTAAGAGTTTTATCTAGTGACAATATAAGTTATCATACCATTCTTATTGCAAGCTATCTTTGTAATTAAATCTTTGATGTCCTGCTTTTGTATTGCCCTTTTAAGTAACAAATTGTTCCAAATCCTACTCTTCACGAGGTCACTAAAAAAATTGATGTTAGAAGCATATGGACCTGAAGATCCCCTCAAGTCTCGATGCTTATCATATTGTCAAAAGCTTGAATGCTAGTTCTTTATGTTGATGTTAAGTTATCGATTTTTTTACAAAGATGTTATTGTGTTAAAAGTTTAAATTGGTGGTATTTTTTATTTGTTTGAACGGAAGTTAGTGATAATTTATTCTTACTAAAATTATATTAACTATGATATTATTTTTTTTTGTGATGTTAATTAATTATTCTTCAATAAGATCCACTTATATCGATCATTAATTAATAATCAACATTTTGGCGTTTCTCTTGTAGTCTTACCTCTAATTGATTTTATTCATGTTTGTGTAGGACATATGAGTTACGAGATTAACTAATAGCTTATTATAAAAATAATATACTCTCATTAATGGTCTTTGGTTAAGCGTTATAAATACTTGTGACCATACATGAGATCTCAAGCTTGAGTCACCTCTGAGGCGTTTTTATTGTGTGAGTTATAGATGTGTGTGGGCTGTACCGTTGTAAAGGTTGTGTTTATATTTTAAAATTCAATTAGTGACTAAATTTCAAAAATAAAAATTAAAGAATAAAGGTATCAAAAAATCATCTTTTGATTATACACTACTCTAGGGTTTCTCTCTAAGGGGCGGCGACTGCGGCTCCTTAGGCGGCGGCTAGGGCTACCGTATCGTAGTGGTCGTGTCTCTCGTATGAGTGTAATACCATCAGGGTATTTAGGGAGGCGGTGATTGCTTTCGTTTGTGGCGGCTAGGGCTCGGCAATTGGTGGTTAAGGA
>JAYMTF010001827.1:0-21115 GCA_036897485.1 Pelargonium nanum | reverse complement strand
CATTTCACGTCTTCTCTTTCTTCTCGAACAATTTGAACATCATTATAAAAGATGCAAAATTTTAACTACTTATATACCATTTTGTATGATATATCATACAAATTGAAGGATAAAGGAAGAAAATTTTTCCGTGCAACGCACGGGATTACCATCTAGTAGTTGTAATGACGGGTAAATTTTATTTGTATATTGATAATGTTGGTGTGAGTTTGGGCCACCTCCCAAAGTTTTAACCCTATGATCTTCTACAGACCAGACCAGACCAGACCAGACCAGGCTGTGTTTATTACAAACCAAAACTCAAGCCCAAGCCTGCCCAGCGAACCCATCTCCCTCAGATTCACTTCTTCTTCTTCGTCATCGTCATCTTCATCCTACGACCTAGCACTACAGCTACTGGATTTTCATTTTTCCCTTCCTTTTCATTTTCTTACGCTCCGGCGACCCTCCGCAGCTCCGGCGACCCTCCTCTCGCTCTAATTTATTGAGGTAAACCAAGCCTCCTCTATGCTTTAATTTTAGGTTCATTCAACAATAAGCCAAATCTCTCCCCATAATTTAGCTTAAATTTATTGTTATTGCTGTACATGCTCACTAATGTCAGCATATAAGCATCTTAAACCCACTCCGTCCATTCTCCACCTCCTCCTTCTTCACAAACAAAACCCTAACCACACACCTTCCTCTCTTCACCACTTGTCTGTTTTCCTGTGCCAAATCAACCGATTGTAGAACAAGTTAAAGATGCTATTGCGCAATTCATAGGTAATTTCCATGTCTACTGCTAATTTGTGCTACATCCTGCTTCATTAGAGCTTTTTACTTTTTGTAGTAGCTATTGCACAACGTTCATGATGCTTTGTTCTGAATTATTTTAGATCTCTTAAAGTATATTCAATTATATAGATATGTAATTGCTTATATAGGTAGGACTCAACTCACTCTACACCACTTGTTTGTTATGCATTACTTGTCAAATATCAAGTTGATTACGAGGTCAAGCATAGGTTGGTTCGTCAATAGCTCAAATATATGTTTCATTTATTTTTATTTACGAATTATGTGGATAACAAATGGTAAAAGTTACTCCATTCATATAGTGCTTGAAACTTAAGAATTGTTAATCTATGGGCTTATAAACAAAAATGAGGTTACTGTTTGAATAGCTATTGGCATGATTTGTGGCATGTATAGTTGAAGATGGACAAATTTAAGTAATTCACAAAGTTGCCTATAGGGTGTGCAGTAGTGAGTAGCACCTCAGCCTCAGGATTGTTTTTATGCTATTTGTTTGTTTAGCAATACCACAAATATTTAGCTGATTACTTTTTCTCCGAGTCCTGCTTTGGGCGACACATTAGATGTGCATGTCAGTTCCTTAAGGTGTGCATGTCTTACACCAGGGCTTGCCAGGTTAGTGCATGTGTATTACACCAATATTAGTGACTATAAATCTTTAGTTTTTGTGTGTGTGTATGTGTGTGTTAAAACTACTGGCTTGTTGTTTATTCATATTTTTTGTGCATATTTACTTTATCATTACCTTTTTAAGTGGAAGGAGTTGAAAAGAGAATGTCCAGTGCCGGGATATAAGTAAAGTCAATGGGTTACGTTAGTGCCAAAACTTTTGTGCTATATAGTTTGATGTAGATAATGGTCTGCTCTAGAGGAGAATTGAGAATATGACTGACATACTAGGTATCGATTTATTTTGCTATATACATGAAGTCTGCTTATCATTGATACATCATCCATTCATGGGTTCTGTTGCATAAGTTAATTTCTTACGTAGTTATAGATTATGCTTTGTAGTATTTTGAAGTTCAAAATTTGAACTATAGGCAGGTATCATCAATGTTTTATTACTACAGGAACACGATAAGAAAAAGTTCCGTTATTCAGACCAGGGCATAACTTTCTTGGCCTACCTACTGAACATTAAAGTTTTCTGCCCTAGCATATGACACGGTTATTTTTCTGATACAAATATTGGTAGTTGAATCCGAACCCGTGTGCATCCAAAATGCAATACGACACCGATCCAACCAACTTTCGGGTCAGAATTATCCTATAGAAATGTGGCAGAAGGTTTGGGTAAATCCACACATTTTACACTAAAATCCTAAATCCATCCGAATGGATCCGAACCCTTTTTGGACTAGTCTTTACCAATCATAACCCGAACAAATCTGATTTGAAATCCAAATTGCCGCCTCTTTTTGGGGTTGGTATTTTGGACAATTTTTTCTTTCACAATACCTAATAAAGTATGAATACAGAATAGACAAATAGTGGTGTTAGCTTATTATTCAGAAACATTGTGGCTCCTTATTTCAATCGTAATTTCTGCATCTCCTTAGAGTGCTACAAGTTGTGTGTGTGTGTGTGTGTTCTCTCTCTCTCTCTCTCTTCTGTGAAGTTGCTGTTAATCATAGTCCAATTTTTATGAGCATCATTAGGATTTGTGTAAATTTAATTCCTTCAGTTTTGTGGTTGAATATGTTACTGTGTGATATTTAATGGTTTCTTTGAAGTTTTTCTAGGTTCCCACTTGTAAATTTTGAGATCTTATTCTGTGCTGTCTAATATACGTGTGTAAGGAAATTATTTTGAAATCTGAACAGTCATTACTTAAATAACCTTCTGCTGTCTAGGATATTTTTTCAATTGGACAATGCACTCAAAATTATAAGGACTGTATGTTTGTGGAGAAACATGAATGGATTAGAGGATACTGTAATTGATGTGAGTTACCATTTGATGTTGAACTCTTAAATTCGAGGGTTTGATTTTGTCTAGAAATATCGAGATGTCAGTTTCAATTGTTATGTAAATATCTCTTGGAAATTGCTTGCGTAACTATCATTTTATCCTGAGTTGCTTTTAGATTGTGCTAAATGTTCCTTCATTTTAGGAACTTGCAAATGGAACCACTGGGGCAAGAATTTGTCCTCTCCATGGGAAGAAGTGTTGAATACATCATTAAGGAGTCTCTTGACCAAGCCTGAGCAGATTCTAGGTGGATTTAAATTCCTAATACTAAAAGGATGGATTCTAATGTCATAATGGGACATACAATATTAGAGCCCCGTGATGATATGGAATTTGAATCACATGAAGCTGCATATTCATTTTACAAAGAATATGCCAAGTCTGTGGGGTTTGGCACTGCCAAATTGAGCAGTCGCCGGTCTAGAGCATCAAAGGAATTTATTGATGCAAAATTTTCATGCATAAGATATGGAAATAAACAGCAGTCAGATGATGCCATTAATCCTCGACCTTCTCCAAAAATAGGTTGCAAGGCAAGCATGCATGTGAAGAGAAGACAAAATGGGAAATGGTATATATATAGTTTTGTGAAGGAACATAATCACGAGCTATTACCAGATCAGGCCCATTTTTTCCGAAGCCACCGCAGTTCTGATCCACTAAGGAATGATGTTCGTGTTAGAAGACGGAAGAATTTAGCCACAATGCCAAAACACTTCATAGCATATAAAAATGTTGATTGCTTAGAGACTTTCCTGAGGAATCCACATGACAAGGGGCGTAATCTAGTTCTGGAACCAGGAGATGCTCAAATACTGCTTGAACTTTTCATGAATATGCAGGAAGAGAATCCAAAATTCTTCTATGCAATTGATTTGAATGAAGAGCATCGATTAAGAAATGTATTCTGGGTTGATGCTAAAGGCATGGAAGATTATACTAACTTTTCAGATGTGGTTTCTTTTGACACTACGTATTTTACTAATAAGTATAAAATACCATTAGTTCTTTTTGTTGGAGTGAACCATCACATGCAACCGACATTGCTTGGTTGTGCGCTCATAGCAGATGAGACAGTTTATACTTTTGTATGGTTAATGCAAACATGGTTGGTAGCGATGGGGGAACGAGCTCCAGGAGTGATACTCACAGACCAAAACCCCGCCATCAAAACGGCTGTTGCAACAGTCTTTCCAGAAACACGTCATTGTTTTTGCTTGTGGTATATGTTAGAAAAGATCCCCAGACAGCTTGAGTATTTGAGCCTGTGGCATGATAGTTTTATGGTTAAATTCTCTAAGTGTATATATCAGTCATGGACAGAGGCACAATTTGAAAAGAGATGGTGGAAATTGCTCGAGAGATTTAATCTTAGAGAGGTTGAGTGGGTTCATTCATTGTATGAAGATCGCACACGTTGGGTGCCTACTTTTATGAGAGATATATCTTTTGCTGGATTGTCCACGGGGTCACGTGCTGAGAGCTTGAACTCTTTATTTGACAGATATGTTAGTTGTGAAACTTCATTAAGAGAGTTTATGGAACAGTACAGAGTTATTCTTGAAGACAGGTATGAAGAGGTTGCCAAGGCAGATTTTGATGCCTGGCACGAAACACCTGAGTTGAAATCTCCATCTCCTTTTGAGAAACAGCTTTCACAAGTGTACACGCATGAAATATTCAAGAAATTCCAAGTAGAGGTTTTGGGTGCAGCTGCTTGTCACCTCAGAAAAGAGAATGAAGATGAAGCAACCACAACGTATACCATTAAAGACTTTGAAGATAGTCAGAGTTATACCGTGGAATGGAATGAAATGAGATCAGTTATCTACTGTTCGTGCCGCTCATTTCAATATAAAGGTTATCTCTGTAGGCATTCTATTATTGTTCTTCAAATGTCTGGTGTGTTTAGCATCCCATCTAGATATATTCTTCAACGGTGGACAAATGCTGCTATGAGTAGTCATGCTATTGGTGAAAGAATGGAGGAGGTTCAATCCAAGGTACGCCGCTACAATGATTTATGTAGACGGGCCATAATATTGGGTGAAGAAGGGTCGCTGTCTCAAGAGAGTTACTATTTAGCACTATTTGCCATAAAGGAAGCTTTGAAGCAATGTGAAAGTGTGAATAAATCTGTTGAGGATGATGGGAGGATGGAGACTGCGGTTGCTATTTGTGGCATCGAGGATGAGAATCAATGCAGTAATGCATCCAAAGACAAGGCGCCTGATCCCAAAGAGAGTGGTACCGATATGGTTCCCGGGAAGGAAAAGGTGAGTCATGAAAGCAATGCAACTAAGAAAGGGAAGGTTAGTGAGTCCAATGAGCAATGTGTTGGTTTCACTTGTAAATGTTATATATAGGACTAAAAGAGAGAAGAAAGGCATTGAAGTGTTGCATTTTGTGTTGTTACAGGTAGCTATGGAGCCAGAAGTCGTGAGTGTTGGCCCTTCAGTTGGCTTGCATCAAATGCTTCTTCAAGCTCCCATCGGGTCCTATTTTGATTGAGGATACACTGGAATACAATTTCTCAGAGTTGGATTTAGCTTGATGATGGTTCTGAGTGTCCTTAGGCGCAGCGCAACCAGGTATTTGATTAAGATCATCGACTATTTGAGTTAATATAAAACCAACATTAAAGTATGCTACTTGTGTTAATAGTACAGCTGAGTAATGAGCTCAATGGTCTGTAGTTGATTAGAGTAATATAATATGGGTTGTTATATTTAGGTGCTGTTGTGGTTTATATTGATGGTACAACAGCTGAATCTGGTGAAATTGTTGTGTTGTAGCTCTCATAGAGACTGAACTGTGATGATCGTAAATTTGTTCCTAAATTTTCATATAATGTCAATTTAACACTTGCTCTCATCCACCCTGCATAAATGATGATCTCAAAACATTACCATTCGAAATTTGAAGCTCTTTCTAATTCTGGGGTTTATGTTTCTTCCTAAATGAGATTTGATTTTTCTTCAAAAGAATCAGATTATATAATTAATCGATTCTGTTTAGCTTTTGATGATTACAATAAAACTAAAAGCTTTAACTATGCTCCTTCCTTTTGAGTCTGTGTGTGCTTTAAAGACTTGTCAAACTAGAAAATATTTGAGGTTCATATTGGCGCTATCTGGGCTCAAAGTGGATTATTTTCCTAATAAAATTATGGGTTGATGGAGATGGAAGCAAGTGAGGGATATGGAATTGATGATTGGTGAAGGCGGATTTCCAGTAGAGGGAGATGGATGAGAAGAGCATGTGTAAATTGTGTGGCTTTTATGAAAATTTAGAAAGAAGTTAAGAATAAATTGGTTGTTTAATAATAAATTAACAAATAATATGATGACACGTAAGTGACACGTCAACATTTTATTTGATTTTAGAAAAATTCACCTAGAGGAAGTTCAACGGAATGTATCAAATTGGAACAAAATAATTTACCTAGAGGACCAAATTAGAACAAAAACCAAATATGACACCAATTTGGAACACCATGAATACTTTGAGAATCATTTTGTAGCATTTTCTAATAGTTAATAGCTATGTATCATTATTAAATGGTAGATTTATTTATGAGACACACATGACACGTATATAGAGAGAGGAGTCTAAGCCAATTAATTTTTTACTTAGAGCATCAACATCTTTGGGACTCAAATTGAGTCCCTATATGTAATATTTAATTTTTTTGACTTGCCACATCAACAAAGGTCCTTAACAATATCAATTTCTACATTGATGAGACTCAATTTGAGTTCCAAATTATCATATAATATATATTATATTGTGAGAATTTTTGTCTTCATTTGTCAAATGGTATTATACCATTGGCTAATAAAAAAAACTAAGTAATCATTAAGGTCCAAGGCTCTCTTAAGAGGACCCAAACCTCTTAAAGGTAATTTTCTCACATTGATGGTCGCATTAAAAAATGAAGTTCCTTTGTTGGTCCTCATGCATTTAGGACCTACAATGTGGATGCTCTTAGGCTAAATCACTGATGAGGTAAAGACAGCTCATTATAAAATTTGGATTTAGCGGGTCGCTCCTCTCTCATGAATTTGCTTGGATGAGTATGAGTATTAATAAAATTTAACGTACGTTATCACCTTATTGTATTTGACTATATATATAGAAAGAAATTATAGAGATGTTAAATGTTACTACAATATTTCGAGTACACGCTTGTTATACATATACATACTCCCAACCCAAGTGGTTCAATGGTTGGTAACATGTCCTTATCCCAAAACTTTCAGACCCTAATGTGGGCATGAGACACTGTAAGTACTCTGCCACCGACCACTCCAAGTAGGTAATTAAAAGCCAAAAATGTTACAACATGGATGCTGTGTGGCCACAGACCAATGCTTAATCTACTGGGTTAATTAATTAAGATTGGTTCTTGACTTGCCAATGAAGCAACTCCAAGCCAACATGCAAAATTTGAAAAACAGTCCAAGAAGTGAGGCCTTGCACAGTTTTGCAGTTACTGGTTTTGGCAATTGAGAAACATGGAACAGTTGTTGACCATAAGTACAGGTGGTGGGGTTGCATGCATTTGCAACATTGCAATGATGAGACCTAGAAAATGGTCTTTGAGTGTATCCTTAGGTGGGTTTTTGGAGTATTGGTGGGGGCTAAACATAAATGATGAATCCAACTTCATGACCAACACATAAAAAAAGAGGAAGGGTTCTTGGTTCTATTGCCTAGCCATAGCCACATTGGTGCCCATAAATAAGTGCAATTTAAGGTGGATCCATATGCATGCTTAGGCTTAGCAATGATATGCTGTAAAATAATGGTTTTGTGTTCATGTGTCAACTGCTCAGCAACAAGATTGCATTTACAACATCATCATGGTGATGCATCATTGTGTGGGCTTTTCTTTTTGCCAAGACATAGGGCAACATGTGTCATCATTGACTCAATGCAGCTTGAATTATGATCCCTACATAGACTTGTCTTTGACCTAATTCCTATATTGTTATTAAAATCATTCCATACCTTGACTAATCTTCATTCAAGTTGTGTAAGACTACGAGAATAATAAAACCTTTTCTTTCAAGTTTTAACGTAACTGTATTTTTTGAAACTCATGATTCGAGATATCAAGTTAAATTGGACCAAATTTCTATCAGCTGACCCACGTGCTTGGTGGTTTGTCCTATGTTTTTAAGTTGCATGGAAACCTCCCGAACGCAGATACTTGAAGCTTAACACGAATGCCACCATTTTCGCCGGTGAAGACAAGTCGGGGATGGTTGGATAGTATGCGACTAGAGAGGGAATTGTTGGGGAGGAGGAAGGTGCGAGTTGGTGGGAGACAGAGATGCCCGCTCAGTCGAAGCAATGACGATCCGAGAAGCTTAGAGTTGTGTCGCGAAACGAGGATGGTTGTTAGTCGTGGTTGAGACTGATGCTCAAGAAGTTATTGGAGTCTTGAAGATCGAATGAGAGAATGCCTGTACCTTTGGTCTAATTAATACAGGGGACATTTTGGATATATGATAAAATTTTACTATGTTAATAGGTCCGCAAATCATGGTCATTTGTTTCTTCATCAGACTCACTCGGTTGGATAGAGTTTCATGCCCCAATAGATATTTCAGCTTTGCTACGTTTTGATGTTTTTCATTGATAAAAGTAGCTTTGTTTAGGAAAAAAAGACCTTTTACTAAAACATGAAACAAAAAGTTACCATATTGGATTGAAATGTGAGCCTAGAATCGTGGGTTTCATGTAGACTTAAATTAAGGTTGAATTCATAATTGAGTTGAAATGTCTTATCACTGTCCATAATTGCTTGAATTTGACACCACTAGCAATTGAAGCAATTTGAAAGTAAGTCAAGCATGTAGCTTATAAAGAATCCTATTAAAATATGAAGGGAGCTTTGGATTGGATAAGAGTTGTAGTGGGAAGACTTGTTTCAAAAAATGTCTCGTGCATGTCATTATTTTTTATAAATGTGTGAATGGAATCCACCTATAACTAAGAGGGTTCGTGGTTGGATTACTTAGTGGGTAATGTTATTGACTTCAATATAGAATCTGGATCTTTTAATTAATAAGATCATATTCAAATTCTAACTTAGCAAGGATTTACGTAACATGTTTATATACGTTTAATGGTTGGACGATCAAAATGCAAGTCAATATTTTGACTAGTTGAAGTAAATTGTCGATCAGTTAATTTTTTTACAAAATTTGCATAATGCGAGCTCGATACTGAGAGAATATTGACTCCATTGTCAACCATGAGGTGTGAGATGTGCTAGGAGAGGAAACAAGAAAAGAGAGAATCAACTTATCTTGATTGAAATAAAGAATTTTCAATTATGACATACTCGTTTTGAATAGAAGATGGATCTTGAATAAAGGACATGAGACTCCGTACATATCAAAAGCATAAAAGTTTTGGTCACTCAAATAAGATACAAAATGGATTCTTCATAACAAGTAATTATCTTGAGCAAATTTGAAACTATCTGGATAATAGGCACGGAATGGGGTAATCAAAAGATTTGAGACAACCAAAGAACTTCGGAAAACTATAAAACAATGAAAGAGAAGAAGAAAAATAAAAGGACGCGAGTCTTAGGACTATGATACCATATAGACTATAGAGCTTATGGACAATGCTCAAATTAAGAGAAGTCGCAAGTCTTAGGACTATGATACCATATATATAGTATATTATGATACACATGGTACAATGGACTAGGAAACTAGCATAGGCTCTAAGTCCAAGTATAATTGAACTTAGGAATGTAGTTACATCTATATACTATCCCACTAAGAAATTCTAATCTTATTCTAAGATATCATAATATCCTAAGAGTACACATACAAAACACAAGCAAGAGGCGACCCTGATAGCACATGGAGTTGTTTGTATCATTTTGATCCACCACCGACGTTAGGAATGAGACAACAAACTTATTACGACTTCGATGCTATTTGATGAGAAATTAGAAATCTTACGTTGAGAGTCTCAATGTCATTCAAGACGTTAAAACTTTTTTCATAGAAATTGACATTGGTAAAAATATGAATAAGACATAAAATAAACATAACATTCAATCACAAGAACTCAAAAATATACATGATTCGACAACTTGTCTATGTCCAAAAATTGCACTTCACTTTTATTAAAATCTAGTCGGTACAATAAACTTAACTTTAGAGAACATATATCCTCAGTATCTCTCTCATTCACATAGGTGGAAACATGTTCCTCCCATCTATTTGTGTATGCTCTAAGAGTGAGAGAGAGACAAAAAGAGGCATGACATGAAGTGACCATGTTACATACACCACATTCCTCCCAACAACTGAGAATTGATAAATAAACAGAGTACACTTTACACATATTAGCCCATAATCACAGATACAGGATAGTGCATGCCACATTCCTTGGCCATCTCAGAAGTTTCATAGTCCTCATGTTTTTCTATATATTTTTCTACTAACCAATATATTATGTTTTGGGAAGGAGAGAGAGAGAGATAAATGGAACTTGGAGTTGGAGACAACATAATATGACAAGGAACAAGAATTTAATTGACAAACCCAATTTAGAAAATAATTGTACCTACCTTCCTTTCCATCTCATTGCCACCAACCCACCTAGCAAGTGCTTCAAAGAACCACAAATCAGAATCACAGGGCCATCTCCAATTCTCCATATCCAATCCAAATAATACACCTGAAAAATATAATAAAATTTTCTTCCATTTTCCCTCCAACCAAACAAGCCATGAAAAAGGAATTATGTAGTAAGTTTTGAGCCCACATCAATAATATCCAAGGATTTACAAAGCCATGAAAACAAAAAGGAAAAACCTAAGAAACCCAATAGTTACATTCTCATCATAATTCTGCAATATCACCATCTTCTTCTATTTTGTAAGCTATAAAACTCTATACCCACAATACGACCCAAAAAACAGAGAACCGATCGACAATACCCACTAATCCAGACATTCCAGAAAGAAATTTTAAAAAAATACCCAGAAAAAAAGGCACGACCTTGAACAAGACCAAAAAAGCAAGAAAAAAAACAACCCATACATCTTTGTGCTTGCATTTGAGCTACTTCAATCCTTGGCCTGGCATGGAAATGGCCAGCTCCGGCCACGCGAAGCATTCTCCATCCACCAACCCGTTTTCCACGCCATTCAGCTGCCACGCCGCTGCCGCAGCCGGTCCACTTCCGCCGCCACCTTCCGGCAAATTACTCACTTCCGGAAACGTCCAAACCCCTCTGCCGCCAAACCCATACTGACCCATCTCGTCGAACCCGCCGTAGCCGCCCAGAGCCAGGAAGCCACCGGGTCCCTGCTGCGATCCCAGCAGCGAAGTGAAGCTTCCCGGGCCGGAGACGCTGTCGGGGATGATCATCTCCGGCTTGGCACCGTCGCCGCCGGAGGACAGGACGGTGGAAGGGGCGGTGTTGGTGCTCATGGCCGCGGCGGAGGAGGAGGCGGAAGAGGCGGCGGAGGTGGAGGGGCGAGAGCGCTTGGAGGTCTTGCGGGTGCCGCCGCCGACGGGGATGTTGCGGAGGGTGCCGCCCTGGGTCCAGTAGCGGCGGCACGCCTTGCAGAAGTGGCGCGGCTGCGAGAGGTTGTAGTTGTTGTAGTAGCAGAACTTGGTGTTGGTGGACTCGCACCTCGGGCGCGGCAGGTGCTCCGCCTGCGGCGGCGGCGGGTGGGCTCCGCCACCACCCGGTCCCATCTGCGGCCTCGTCGCCGGCATTGATTGATTTTTGTGCGTCGATGTGAACAGAAAAAAGATCGGAGCTGTGTTGTGTTGCGAGTGTGTTGTGTGTGTGGTTTTATGGAGAGAGAATCAAGAAATGATGTTTGAGGTTTAATGTGAAACAGTGGAGTGTGAGTGTGTGTTGTGCGACGCGTGTGTGGGTTTTGTTTTGGTGTGACCGTTTCCAATCCAATTGTTTTGTGTATATGCAATGCAGCAAAGCCAACACAATATTCTTGCACAAAACATTTGTGGTCATGAGGAACATGTTTGGATTCATCTGATGTTACAGGCTCTGTATTTTTTTATTATTCCTAAGTTGGATGTAGTCAACTTTGGTCTCACTTTATCAATTCAGTAGCAAAAGAAAAGTAATGTCATTTCATCCTAGGATCACCCATTGTACTTCTCCTATCATAAATGGTCATGCATACACCTAGTAAGTAGTTGTTTCAGTCATTTGCTTGTCCATTGGAGAGGCAATATGTATAGATATTTAAACCAAAAACTTGTTTGATTGTTGAAGGTGCATGCGATTCTATCAACCAAGTAAAAAAAATGTGGTAGACGCTGATGTGATATGGATCGACCTCAAAGTAGATATAAATGTTTTTACTGCATGTGGCAGACTGTTCCAATTTCACGGTCAACCTTCAGTCGATTGACTATATGTGATATGAGTCGATCTCAAAGTTAGGTCTTAATACTTGTATACTCTACAAGCTAGCTTGAGCGTGAAGATATTTAGGTCGACCAACTTCTTTATGTTATATTTTTTATATTATCAAACATATCATTTGTTCTCTACTGACATTTTACTTTATCCAACTACAATCTACAAACATTTTACCTTTGTACATATTTGAAATAGAAAATCCGAACATTCCCTGATGCGTTTAAAATTGCAAGTTTTGAGTTACATCTTTTCTTTTAAGTTTTTTCTTTTTATCATTATGGGTTTCTGTTCTCCCATATTGAGTGTATTTTTATTGAACTATGTGTTGTGCATAAAAAAAATCATATGTTCGATTGTGTGAACTTTACAAATCATTTGTTCGTTTGTGTGAACTCTACTTATAGGCATATATGTAAATCATGTATTGCTACTACATATCTTTTCATGCTTTCCAAATCTAGGTTAGTGCAAAGGATAAATTGTGAGATTTAGAAAGGATCAACATAAATTTGGGCTTAAATGAATCATTGAAATGTGTACAGACTCTAATTGAGTAATTATATGTATGGAATGGACGTGACCTTCACTGTTGCATGTGTCTTTCAAGATTATTTTTATAAAGCGTTTCATGTGTGAGAAACGTAAATGGTAAATTATACGTTATTGAATCACCGACTGAACTGTTGAGTAACATATTTTTTATCTGAATGAAATTATGATGCATGTAACCTCAACTAATCATAACGCTCCTCTGAAGTCATCAAACATGTTACACTTCATTACAAGAAAAATTCAGATTTTGGAGATATTTTAAATTATTAGAAACTACTTAGATCCAATTTGTATTGAATCGAAATGTTTGAGGCCTTGTTTGGTAACAATTCTCCACCTGCAGAGGAAGTTGTCACCTCCACTCATCTTGGGCCACATAAGAAAATGGCAGCACCAAAAGTCCAATTTTTGTTTGTTTTACCATTGCTTTTGGCCCACTTTTGCAATGATTAAGAAGCTCTCATAAGCGAATTGAAAACTCAAACATAAATAATAGGTTTAACCACCGAGCCAAACTCATTTTTATCACTATTTTATCATTAATAATAGATATAAAAGTATTACAACTTTGTGTATATTTTTTGTTTTATTTATGTATTTTTAGTCATTTCATAAAAGTAATTATATATTGCAATATTTTGTATATACGACACAAAATCATTTCTCTTTACTTTTGTTACCAAATAATGTTTGCTTTTAAAAGATGGTTTGAATCAACTTCTAGCTTATGAAAAATGTTGCCAAACAAACACTGAAAGTTCTAAAACGAGAATGAAAGGATTAAGGTTAGAAATAGTCCTTGTACTATCCAAAACGTTTGGGTTTAGTCCTTATACTATCAAGTGTATGACTTTAGTCCAAAGTTCAGCAAAGTGATCATTTGTAGTCCAAAGTTTGAGGAAAACATTTGACGGAAGGACATTCCGTCAAATAGAGAGACGGAATCCGTTAGTTGATGCCATGTTAGAATTTTTATTCCTTTTGTTTTTTCTTTTATCTGATTTGTCATATGATGTGACAAAGAAGTTTAATAAAAATAAATAAATAAAAACCGTGGCAGTCCATTCATCATAAGCAACAACACCTATGTCCTCCCTCTTCTGTCACCACCACAGATCTTCGCCCGCCACCGTCAACAGCACCCTCGTCGATCTCCATCTCTCCGGAAGGCAGTTCACGGCCACCACCTCCGAGGACGACCACAGAGGTCGACCACATAGCTCTCCTCTGTCAGATCTGGTCTTTCTCCTACCAAATCTGGGTCACGGCACAGATCTGGCGAGCCGCCAGCGATGGCGAGGTAAGGGGTCACGGCACATCTCTGGGTGAGAGCGTCGTTTTCATCGCCGGAAGAGAACGTCGCCGACGAGAAGAGGAGGCAAGTGAGAAGAGAACGTCGCCGGAAGAGGAGCAAGTTGCCGGCGAAATCCACACCCGGAGCAAGCCCCCTCCGTCTCCGACCGCACCATCACTTCCCCCTTCTCCATTCTCCGGTCTCGGCTAGATCTGATCTGTGCCTCTCTTCACAACCCTAACACCAACCCACGCGGCCGGAAGCTCACCGTGCCCAGATCTGCTTGATGTTGTTGCCGTAAGTGGAGGAGGCATGTGAACGGGGGCCGTGAATGGAGGAGGCACGTGAACGGTGGCCGCGCTGCCGGCGAGAAGAGGAGCGGGTGAGAAAAGGGTAAAGTGAGAAGAGGGCTAAAGTGAAAAAATTAAAAAGTTTGAGGGTAAAAATGTAAAGTTATGTTATTATATAATAAAATAATGATATATCATCCAATCAATCAATGACACTTGTCACTTAAAAAATGTTTTTAATTTTATTTTTGTAAATGCCACGTAAGTTCACACATCATCGCCATGTAGGAAAAATAATATACAAAAAAGCAAAAATAAAATACACATCAGCGCATTTAACGGATTCCGTCTCCCTATTTAACGAAATGTCCTTCCGTCAAACGTTTTCCTCAAATTTTGGATTACAAACAATCAGTTCGCTGAACTTTGGAATAAAGCCAAACACTTGATAGTGCAAGGACTAAACCCTAACGTTTTGGATATTACAAAGAATATTTCTAACCTTAAACCATAATGAAATGATGCGGATAATACACGGACTAAAATATCCTTATTCCTAAATGAAAATGGAAGTAATTGACCTGTTTGTCTCATTTTCATATCATAAAAAATCACACCATATGAATCCTTGTGTAGTCTGTACAATCAACTGGCTACTGTATGGCAGGAGCAGAGTAGGCACTCACCTACTGCCTCGTAGCCTGCTGGTGTGTCTCACTGCTTTAGCTGGCCTTTACCGGAACTGTGCCGGCACTTCCTCTCTATCTTTCTTTCAATTCTCAAAACTTAACAACAAAACGTAACAACTGTCTGCTCAGCTCAGTTCACACACCTTGTGACCTTGAAATGAAACGCCTATTTCTTTCACTCAGTCAACAGTCTTTAGTCTTTACTTGACTCTCTCTGTACAGTGTACACCATCTGATGTGTTATAGACAAGTTCATACAAAAATCCAACTTATTTGGTTATCAGAATTTGAATATTTCAGTTTGCTTCCACAAATAGGCTCTGAAGTTTATTTTCCATTTTTTGCTTTTGTTCTCGTCTGATCTAATGCACAAGAAGCAACGCATCTATATCAGTTCACGAGAACAAAAATTGTTTGACTAAATGACCCAACACTGCAAGTCTGCAACACCATATCTGTTATGTTCTGAGTGTTTTATTTTGTCAAGCTATCGACGCCCAACCTATTGTTGACGAAATTCTATGTGTACTGTTAGAGAATAAGCAGTAGCAGAGGCAGAGTCTGAGAGCAGAGCATGCTCTGTTCCTTTGTTTCTCCTTCTTTTCCCCTTACTGTTTCTTTCTTCTTTCCCTTTTTCCCAATCTCTTTATCTGTTTCATTTTCTTGATAAATACAGAACAAATTAACAATAGTTAACAACAACAACAAATACTTATGAGTTGAACAAAATATGGGCACAAATGTTTGTAACGATTAAAAATAAATAAATAATTACATATGATTATTATGTACTTATCACTTTTTTTTAATGAATATGTCTATTTTTTTTTTAAAAAACTTTACACTACTCTAGACTATTTTCCATCCAATCCAACTCGGGATCCACTCCACTTCATGCTCACATACACTCAACCGCACCTTATCAAGTCCGCCCCAACACAAAACCGCACCAAATCTTCATATATAAAGGTACACCTCTACGAAGATTAGGACTTCATAAATTTTGTGAACAATACCATCTCTCAAGTTCTTCCCCTACATGGCTACATATCATTTTCTGATACATTAAAATTAAGTAAAATATTTATTAATTGAGGGATAAATTAGAGTTTGAAATAGAAAAAACTCTAGGGGAGAGCATCTTCATATTGAAGGGGACTTTATTGCAGAAAAAGTTTCAAGCTTGACATTGTCAATGACAAACATCAGAAATGTACAATGATATTATTCAGAGATGCCCCAAACAGACTGAGAAGGCATTATATTCTCAGTTCCTTAGCTTCAAGATTGCATGCATGGGGTCTCGTTTGTGGGTTGTGAGCCCAACTGTGTCCACATTTTCTTCCTCCCCATCGTTCAGTCTCCACTCAAATTCTTGCACCAACCTCCCAATCGACGAGCACGCGATCAGCATTGCCTGAAGCGAACCCGCGCACACCCTCTTCCCTGCACCAAACGCCATTGTCTTGTACAGATCCATCGGGTCATATTTCTTATCAAGAAACCTCTCCGGGTTAAACTCCTCCGGACTCTCCCATTGTTTCTTGTCCATGTTGCATCCGTACACGTTTATAGCAATCTGCAAACACAGTTATTCATATGTACATCAATATTTTTTCAACATACATGAGATGTTTATTAAATACGATTTAAGTCAATGAACCTCGCTCCCGGCAGGAACAAAGTACCCTCCTATTTCCGTGTCCTCGTGTGCATATCGCAGAGGAACTATAGGAGCCGGACTGTGCTTCCTTAGTGTCTCATGGAACACAGCAGTCAAGTATGGAAGCTGAGATATATGTTCCTCCGTCATCTTGTTAGACCCGCATACATTTTTGATGTCTTGGTAGAGCCGATCCTGTTACATAACCAGGGAATCATATCAATACTGCGTTGTAAAGTAATGTAATGTAATGTACAAATTTGAAGTCCATAACCAATAAGGTAAAGTTATGAATTACCTGCCGTTTAGGATCTTTAGCAAGTTCATACATGGCCCATTCTGTTGTCACCAAAGTAGTATCCGATGTTTCTATGATTGTCTCCCAAAGGAGCATAGTCAGTTGTTCTTCTGTAAGACTCGCTTCGGATAACAAGGCGTCAACATAACCATTAGTTTTCTGTTTCAGAAGCCAAACAAGTTAAAGTCAGGACAACAAGAAATTTCAAGGGAAAAAAAGTTGCACTACTTGGAGGTTTGGGCCGACGAAATACTACCTCTCCTGAAGCAATTCTTCGTCTTTGTTCGTTTATCAAGGCAGCCATCACTACTTTCCTGCGGTAATGCAATTGCTTGATTTTGCTTACCACACTGTTGTTGGGAATCCATTTCAGATATGGAAAGAAATCCCTCCAATCCACCTCAATTGCACCCGCCATTATGTCGGTCACCAATACTTTATATATGTCTTGTTTTGACAAAGTGGCTCCTAGCCCCTCCACGTAAATGGATTGCACCTCCTTTCCTAAAGCCTGAGATTTCCGTATGTTTTCTCAATATTCTTGATAGTTTGATACTTTGACTGTTGCAGACAAAATAGTTTACAGGATAATTTTTCAAGAAAAAAACTTACTTCTCTCAACCCTAGTCCAAAAAGCTCATTCTCGAATACTTCCCTGAAGTTTACAGCTTCAGATGGATTATTCTTCACATGGGAATGAAATTTGCTTGAGATGTTTTCTACCAGGTTGTCTCTATGGCATCGATGCTTCTTCTGAATAACATTTATACAGATGAGTAAGAGAAACAAAAATCATTTGAGCGCAGATGGACACAAAAGGAGAAAGTAAGGGTTTTTGTAGCAAACCTGAGCATTCGCTCCCAAAACATTTGTGAGAATATATCTCTTTGCCATCTTGTGGAAATCATTGTAGTCACTTATTGCAACCATAGTTTTATCACAAGTGAGAATCTTCAGGGCATTTGATAGCTTCCTGGTTGAAATGGATGGATATCTGGTCACCATAGCCTGAAACAGCAAAGGAAAAACACTTAAACTATATATTCCGCTGACATGGAAAAGAAAACATTCTAGCACGAGTCACTTTTTCAACTTGTTTCTAATACACGACGTGCAGGTCAGATAATCAAGAGACAGAACATTCAGCTAGCCAAGGGTGATACATAATGAACCAAAACCAATGCAATTCAATGTGGAAACTCAGGTGGATTGATGGAATTGATACTGTCCTTCAACGGGTCCGACCTGTGTGTGCATTAAAGCACCCATTTGTGCTTCGATTCAGAGGTCCCGATAAAAAAAATGAAACTAGAATGACAAATCCGCATTATAATAGCTTATCTAACAGCAAATAATACAGACCAAACAAACATTAATGTATCCAAAATTGGTAGAGGTGATTATTTTTTTTTTTTGCATAATAAACCAAGAGCATATTTATGTCAGTTGACTTCAATTTCAAACTCTCTATCATCCCTAGTCTAACCATGGACCAACTCCAGCTTGATGGTCCCAATCTCATAGACAAGATTAAAAAAATATCTGACAGGTAAACAATTAATTAGATGGTTCCTGAATCATGCACCAACACCAAGCTCTTTAGATCCACTTGTACTAATCAGAAACTTCAAATTTGCAAAACACAAGAAAAGTGAGAACAATTTACTACACACCAATCTTCACAGTCAAAATTGATTTCAAGACAGAATCAAAATCAAAATCAACCCCAACTTTGGAATTTGGAATATTAATGATCTAAAACAGAAAAAGGACAAAAAGCAAGAGAATGAAAGCAATTGAATTTGGAATATTAATGATCTAAAAACAATAGAGGAAGTGAAAAGAGTAATGAAGTGACCTCTCTAGCAAGATCTGCAGAGTTGAGAACCACCATGGAAGAAGCTCCAGTTCTGATGGAATAGATTGGCCCATAAGTCTCAGCCCACCTCGAGAACGTCTTGTACGGCTTCTTCTCCTTGAGTTGCAGCAAGTTCCCAACAATCGGCAACCCAGGAACCTCTGCCAGAAACAAAAAATCAATCAAAACTCAGTTCACCATTTCAACAAATCTAAACAAAATCAAACAAAAAACCCATACCCGGCACGGCTGGAAGTGGAGACCGTGCTCTTTTGTAGAACCCTCCAGCGAAAACCCAGATGAAGAACAGTACAGAGAGGCCAGCCACAGCGACAGAGCTTGAAAAGTTCATTGCTTGGATCATGTCTGTGATGATATCGATACCCATCTTGCACACCACACAAGAGAAATTCAGCAACTTCACTGCACTAACAGTTAGTGAAAAATGTAGGAGACACGACGTGTGTAATTAAGAGAAAGTCCCAATTCCCCAACATGGAATTATTGGAAGTGAAACGGGACAATATTGGGAACACAATAAAATTACATAAACAATTAATTACTGCTCATTATAGCTTTAAACACATTGAAATTAGTGTATTATTTTCATTGTATGAATATAAAACACTTACGTATTGACTATCATGCAATGAATACGACATTTATCCAGATTCGAGTCAAGAAAGATCATAAGAAACGGTACAAAAAACTCTATCCGCCAATTTTCCAGGTAATTCACGGCATGAAGGTAGCTGACAGAATTGGGTGGCAAATCTTGGACACTTCCTTTTTTTTTCTATATACAAATGAGGATATGGTTCACTGTTTTTGGGTTAAATTAACGTCCAACAATAAAATAATGATGTGCATGTCACTCGTGTGAATCATATATATGGTTTTGTAATGAGTACCAACTGGAGAAGATTTGATTCTCGGATTTGTAATGTTGTTTTTTTTTTTTTTTTTTATCAGCAAGATTCGGTGGATCAATTGAAATTTGGCTATACAATGCATGTATTGTACGTACTTGTATTTTGTTATCTGGTACAAAGCATTGCTGTGACCTTAAATACTAAAGTTCAAGTACATGCATTTCTCTTCTACTTGTAATTTTATATTGATACGTTGACTGTACAAATTTTCTCCATATAAGGTATTGTTATATGTTTTAAAGTGTGGGGTGATAACTGATACTCCCTCCGTCCCAAAATAAGTGTCCTGTTTGTCTAAATTTTTTGTCCCAAAATTAGTGACCTATTTCTGTTTTTAGGTTATTATATTATTGTTTTTCCCATATTACTCTTATCACTTATCACTTATGCACTAACTGTTTCAAATGAACTGCATATGGGCAGATTTGAACTGCACATGAGGTGTAGTTGGAAAAGTGAGGGTAATATTGGAAACACATTAAATTACCTAGTAATCCTTAATTTTTGCAAAAAATGAAAACAAGACACTCATTTTGGGACGGAGGGAGTAACTGATAAGAGCAAATTAATGGTCAAGTTAGAATATTATATTTAGAAGGAAAAAAAAAAAGTCAAGAGAAAGAGAGTATGAAAGTACGATTTATCCGACTTTATGAAATTTGATTATTTTATGGAGATTTGAGATTTTAGATTCTCATGATCTTTCTCTAGTGGTAGGAAAGTCGTATAATTTTCTTACACTTCATTTGTCATTTTAAATGTTTTTAATAACCTTGTATTAATTTTTAAACTTGAGATAAAAATTTAATTTTGTCCATTTAGAAAATAAATAAATTATCGGTCCAAGTATAAATGTAATTTTTTGTTTGTGTTATATATGTTTTTGTTTTAAATAGATAATCAAATTATTTTATAATTGTTAATTTTTGTGTCAATTTTTATAAATTTTTATGAGACAATGGCCATTTTAGTTATCAAAGTTTGATCAAATTGTCTAAGTAGTACTCAATTTTAAACTTTAGTCAATTTGGTTCTCAATTTAAAGTTTACATGTACCTACCCTAACACCGTTAACTTTTCCATCCATTTTGTCATGAGCTGGCAATATAGGTGATGTGACGCCACATATAATATCCTACGTGTAATAATTAAAAATAAATAAAGCAAAAAGATTGAAAAAAGAACCATAATTAAAATGAAGTTTTTTACCAACATATATTATTTGCTTATATATATATATATATAGGTTGAGGATTCTAAGCCAAATGTTAATTGGCTTAGGCTAAGCCATGAATGAGGTGATGACACCTCATTAAAATTCAT
>JAYMTF010001826.1:0-21126 GCA_036897485.1 Pelargonium nanum | reverse complement strand
TTTCGTTTTGTTTGGAAGAGTTCAACATTTTCGTGGCATAATGACCATATGCATTCGATTGAATATCAAATTCATATCTTAAAAAAAATCTATCTTAAATTAATTTTTGGGCTAAAAAATGATTGGTTTAGTTATCTTAAGTTAGTTTTTTTATTATATAAAATTGTTAATCCAATCCCCTTTTGCGCACCAAAATGAATTATATCAATTTAAGAAGAAGAAAAAAAAAAGTAGTAATTTTTTGTGGAAGAATCATATAGTGTTATTCATCACCTTTTAAGTTACAAATATTGGTTCAATGGATCACATTTATTCGGGTACAAACACAAAACTATCTTTCTATCCGCTCTTTCATTGTATGTTTCTCGTTTTCTTTACCGTACAATTTGTAATCAATTTTTTATATAAAAATATTGAAATTTACAATTAAAAAATAGATAATACAATAGATCCTTGAATTGCATACATATTAGATTTCGTATTGTCATTGCAAATAGATTGAGATGTCCATGTCTTTCGTTTATAAATAGATTGTATTCATTTTTCTAATAAACCTGTAAAAAATCATATGTGAAAATTATATTAGTAAAAAAATAATAAACAAAAATATAACTAATTCATACATACAAAGTAAATCTCATAACACAAACTTCACATTTTACATTTTAAATCATATTATTGAATACTAAAATTGACAAATTTGAACAATCAAACACAAAATTTTGTATATAGTATTAAAATTAAACGTGTCTCCAAACATGTTAACCTATATGTACAATAAAAAATTCAACGTGTCTCCAAACGTGTCTCCGAACTAATAAAAAGTCGCTAAAAACAAAAGAAATTAAAAATAACCTCTCATCACCTTTTAAGGCACGAATGAGTGCTATTATATTGTTTCCGTGAAATCAATCTCCTCGTGTGGAACTCCATAGAATATCAACCTTCTTATCCGGCACATCATATATTACCCTCTACTTAATTGGAGAGAGCTTTGCAACTTAAGAAAAGAAAAGATGAATAAAATAGTATAAGAAACATTGAAATTTATAGATGAATAAAAGAAAAAATAACTTGTGATCTTTCAAATTCTTGAAACTCATATTAGCTAAAGGAATTGATCTTTTGTTTATAAAAGAAACATTTATCTATTGTATTATATCCTATATATCATAGCTTAATGTATTAGTTATTATTATTAGTTAGTGGGGTGACAAATTGTAACCTATAGAAAACCAAAAGTCATGCAATGAGAAGGCTCGAAAGTGTTAAGTTGATGAGGTGGCAACTCCTAATGCTATCTTACCAACTTTAACATACATAATATGAATTTTGTAAATAAAAAATTATCACATCATAGCCATGTGGAACAATTAACTGTGGTAGTTAACGGATTTGGATGAAACGATTTAATTGAACAAACATTTAAACTACACGTACCCTATTGGACAAAAAAATAGTACGCGTACCTATTTGAACAGTTACCCTTAGTTCACGTACTAAAAAGTGGTGGATCTCTACTTACATTTAATTTTATTTTACATGTGTCACATAGTAATTTGTACTGATATTATTTATTATTATTATTTAAAAATTTGTTTTATTTTAAATTATTTTTTATCCTAAATATTTTCTCTCTCCTTCTCAAACTCTAAATCACTTTCTCCCTCTTCTCTCTAACCCTAGATTCTTCTTCTCTAATCTCTCCACATAGCTACTCACCCAAACCACATCTCCATGGAAAGATAGGGCTTGCCGGCGACTGAGGATGTGGCGTGGTGGGGGAGCAAGTGGCTATGCGCGGCGAGGATGGAGGCGGCGGCGGCCATGTCGTTGCTCATGCGGCAGCCATGGGGCTGCTACTCGCACGCCGGCCATGGCCAGATTGTTTTAGCCATTGCCATATTGTTTTTTCTCCGTGACAGCCATTGCCATATTGTTTTTTCTCCCTGACAGCCATGGCGTTTCTTATTGTGTGACCACCATGTCGTCGTTTCTCGCTCGGCGGCCATGGTGTCGCTGCTTTTGCCGGTCATACTAGTGCAGTTGTGGTCGCTGAGTGTATACTTCTTGCTTGATTTTTTGTGGATATTAGTTGTTGCCTTCTTTATGCCTGGATATTTCGTATGAAGATGGAAGAAGAGGGTGAAACTATAAAATTAAAATTATCACGTAAATCATATAGATTAATTAGATTGTAACCCCCATAAAAATTGACATGCTTCTCCTTCAACAAAAAACATAAATTATTATAGCTCCTTATGCGAGGAACTTTAGTCTTCAATTTATAAAGATTTACTCTTGTCTTTTAAAAGCAATACCCGTGTTTGTATACATACACCGCTGGCTTATAGAGCTATTTCCATAGTATAAAAGGAAACAGAAGACCCTTTGAAAATA
The DNA here is from genome assembly GCA_036897485.1 of Pelargonium nanum. Classification (NCBI taxonomy): domain Eukaryota; kingdom Viridiplantae; phylum Streptophyta; class Magnoliopsida; order Geraniales; family Geraniaceae; genus Pelargonium; species Pelargonium nanum. Next base: position 18,726 of record JAYMTF010001826.1, on the reverse strand, counting down.
GAAATCGGTTTTAACAAATACTGTACTTCTAAGAACTACTCCTTGTAAGAGTCTTATGTCTTGATTTGAGTATTTCCTTGACCTGCTCCTTCTAAAATTAAATAGTAATTTAAAAGTTGAAGGCAAAATGGTAAGAACAAAATATAATTGTAATGACTTATAAAAATACACACATGTAAATTTGAAAATTATTTTAGTTTTAATTTTGCCACGTCATTTCTATCTGGATATGTAATTTACTTTTTTATATAATTTAAGTGACATGTCAGTGCCACATAAGCTAACATAACGGATCCGTTAACTCTAACTAACGGTGAGACTATTTGGACCCATTATTTCAAAGTTCAAGGACTAAAATGACTTATTCAAAGTTTGAGTACTAAAATGGTGACTTTCTGAAAGTTCGGGTACTATTTTGACCATTAATTCAAACTAACGAAACTTATCAGTTTTTAAATGTCATGTGAGATACAAGTGAGTATGTTATTTATGAAATTCTTAAACTACCTCTAACACACTATCTCAGGTAGCGTTCGTTTAAGAAATTTTATTTGAATTCCAATGAATTGAGGACATGTTGGGTATTATAAATTTGCAATTATTGTGTTCGTTTAACTTTTTTAGAAGGGTATGTTTGTAATTAAAACAATTTCTCTTTCCTAAAATTAGTTAAATAAATCCAAAATCTTAGGAATTGAAATAACATGGTTGATGTGTTATTTCAATTCCTAAGATTTTGAATTATTGAAATGATGAGAATTAGTGGATCCCACAAATTGAGGGTTTAAAATTGGGTATTCAAATGTAGTAAAAGTAAGTTCTAACTATTTTAATTAAGTTAAAAAAGAAATTAATTGAACGTTACCTCAATAACTCTCATATCTATTTCCTCTTTCACGCCTTCGCACTTGTGTGATCATCATCAATCTTCTTCATAGCAGAAGCAGCCGCCTCCGCTGGCCAGAACCATCTCCTCCAACCACCTCCACAGCAGCCAACTCTCCCTTACTCCCTTATTCATCTCCGTCTCGGAACCACCACCACCACCACCCCAACCCCCGCCGCATTGTCGTCGAACCACCATCGCTTCAGCGACAGACAGAACGAGGATAGGGAGCTTCGACAAAAATAAGTGGGTTGACCATGGCTCTTGGTTTTCGGTGATATTCAGCTAATTTCGCCGTGATTCAAGGCGGCGCTGGGTCACGGAGAAGCTTTGCTGGTTGGGTTGAGCTCAGCGTTGGGGTCCAATCGAATCTGGTCAGATCTGCAACTAGAGGCCACAGACGACTGAGGTGGTGATTGGTAGCTATGGTTTGGGGTTGAACTACGATGGATTTCAACAATGGGATGCGGAGGGTGGAGCTCCAGCAACACTGCCGCGAGAAAGGGTTTGTTAGGGGGTTGAGAATAGAGGTGGGCTTTGTTTGTTATCGGGGTTTGATTTTTTTGCTTGTGGATAGAGAAGAGTCTAAATTTTTTTTTAAAATCAAATTACGTGACAAATGGTAATTTTGGATTGTGATAATTGATGAATGAAGTTGTTATAGTTAGAGTGATGAAAGGTGCATGTTCGATAAATCATATAAGAGAGAAATTTTTGGAATGTGTTTTGCAGGCCGTCACGGTTTCGTTGGTTTCTCAGAGAGGAAGGAGGCTGACAGGGTTAAATCCATATTACATGGTGCCTCACTTCTTCGTTGGCGGCTGCATGGGCCAAACAGCCCACGTCGTCCTTATCTTGATCAAAGTCAATCCCAAAGGTACGAAGGAAGGCTCCGGTGCCTAGTCGGAATCAGGACACACCACCCCCTCCCCGTCAGGTTACCCCAGCAGCACCTAATGACTCTCCGGAAACCCCAATCTGCCTTCTCTCGCATTTGAAGGTCTTACTTGAAAAGTTTTGTTGGAGCATCCTTGCCATCTCTCGCGACTCGCTTTCTTGTGAATAATTGAGCTCTCAATTAGCTGATGAGGGTTTTTCGGCAATATCTATTAACTCGCTTGGCAGCAAAGTTTTTGCTCTCTCATTTGAGGATGAGGATTCCATGAAGGCTATGCGAACTTTGAATTGGACCTGGCTCTCGCGGTGGTTCGTGAGTTTTTATGACTGGTTACACACAAAAAAGCAGGGAGGTCGTTATGTTTGGATTTCGATAACTGGTCTACCGATACAGGCTTGGTGCTCCGAGTCAGTTTCAAGCATTGCTAAGTTATTTGGTCACCTAATTTATATTCATCCAAGTTTTAGTGCTGGAAATCTTTTGAAGAATCCTCAAGTTTTAATTCACTGCAAGGTCATGGCTTCACTCACAAGGATTGTTAATGTGTCGTTGGGTTCAAGTAATTTCGATGTCTCGGTTAATGAATGTGTTGCTACAAATATCCAGTTTTTTCTCCCAGTAATTTCTTATTCGCCTTCGCCCTCTTTGAAGGCTATCTCGACTCCGTCTAGTCCGAGTAGCGTTGCATCGAGAGTTGCCCATGAGTCCGATATACAGGTTCCCGAACATATTAATACATCATTGACTAACATAATTAATAAACTGGCTCCAGAGTTGAGCCATACCTTGACGAAACCAGCCCATGCCATTGACTCACAAGCAAACCCTATAGAGTGTTCACAGAGAGTGGTTGAGTCACCTAATGGGAACAAATCTAATTATCCTGCTCCTCCTCTTCGCTCCAGTCCAGTTTCTTTTAAGGCTACCATCTATGGAGACCCTGCTCTTTTGTGCCAAACTTTGTCAAGGTTGGGACGTTTGATCGTTCGTCCACGTCCAACCACACTTCCTAGGGTAAACCGTATATCAGGCCAAGCTGGTGGGGACGGTGCCCTCTCTCCAACACACTCGGCGGATAAGAATCAGTTCTCATTGAGCGGCTTCAGGATTCCGTCGTCGGTCACCAAATCACTTGATTCCCGCTCAGGCGTCGCTCCACTTGCATGGGTCTCCTTTCGTGGAATATGCGTGGATGTACAACGCTTCATAAGAGAGACCGTTCAAGTCTCTCATTCGTTCGAAGAAATCGAGTATCGTTTTTATTTAGGAAAGTAAGCTTCAGTCTTTTCCAGACATTGATCGTAGTAGTGCTTGGGTCGGCTCCTCAATTCGACACTACTATTCTCCTTCTTTGGATCGTTCTGGAGGTCTCATTTGTCTTTGGGATTCGGATATTTTTGTTCTCCAATCATGTGTTATCGAACAGAACTTCGTATTGCTCTCGGGTACATGGTCCGCTTTTGATTGCACTTGTTTTCTGATTAATGTCTATGCACCCCAATCCATTGCTGGAAAATCAGTTCTTTGGGAGCGGCTTCGGCACATAATCTCGGAATCTAGTTTGCCTTGTGTTCTTGCGGGTGACTTTAATAGTGTTTGCAGCTCCGTGGAAAGGTCGTCTGGTTCGGCTGATTCAGCTAGCATGGATGCTTTTAATCAGTTTATCGGTGATTCTTTGTTGCTAAATCTCCCTCTTCACGGTCGTCTATATACCTGGTATGGTCCAAATAATATTGCAAGTCGTATTGATCGGGATCTAATTTCGTCTTGTTGGGCTATTTCCATCCATTCTTTGGTTTAATATAGGCTTCATCGGGGTTGTTCGAACCACTGTCCTATTTGGCTGGCCATTGAAAATATTGACTGGGGGCCGAGACCTTTTTTATTTCTAAACTGCTGGACCGATCACCCCTCTTTTCTCAAATACGTCTCCTCGGCTTGGGGTTACTATAATGTGTCTGGCCAACCTTGTTTTCGACTATGGAAGAAATCATCACTTCTTAAGTCCGCTATGAAATTGTGGAATCAGGATGTTTTCGGTAGGCTGGATCATATTGTTTCGGATATCGAAGCCCGCATTAACTGTTTGGATTTGGTTATGGAGTCTAGGCCTCTAACCGATTCTAAAGGACAGGCCCGATCGTCCCTCACCTCAGATCTTCATGCTCGGTCACGTGACCTGGCTTCCTTGTGGTGACAAAAATCTCGCTTTAAATGGCTTAAGGAAGGTGACAAGAATACCAGATTTTTTCATCGATGTGCATCGATAAGGCAATCGAAAAATGAAATTACAAGTATTTGGCATTCGAATTCTTGGGTTTTTAGACCTGCTGAGGTTAAGGAGTTGGCACACGATTTTTTTCGGGAGCGGCTCACTAGTTCGGTTGCGGACAGACCTGACTTCCCATCAATGAATTTTACTCGAATCACGCCTGCTGTTTGCTTGGATTTGGAGGGTCCGTTCACCATGGATGAGTTAAAAGAGGCGGTCTTTAGTTGTAATGGCTCTCGCGCATCGGGACCGGGTGGTTACACTATGTTATTTTTCCAAATTTGCTGGAAAATTGTGAAGCCAGACTTGTTATCTTTTGCGCAGAGTTTTTTCACAAACGGGAAATTCGGCAAAGGTCTTAACTCGGCTTTTCTAGTATTGATTCCGAAGACCCAAGCTCCTCAAGGTTTCAATGATTATCGCCTGATTAGCCTCGTGTTAGCATTTAGCTCGACGTCTCAGGCCACATATCGGGGAGTTAATCAGTGACATGCAGAGTGCTTTTATTCAAGACCGAAATATTGAATAGTATTCTTATTGCGGGAGAGCTGATTCATTCTGTGCGGATCACTAAGCAACCGACAATTGTTCTGAAATTGGATTTCAGACAAGCTTTTAACAGAATCGACTGGGTTTTCATTGATCAATGCTTGGGTTCTATGGGATTCAGAGTTTTTTTTCGTATGTGGATCAAAGGATGCTTATCCTCTTCGATATCGGTTTAAACTAAAGGTTCGCCCAGCCGGGACTTCGAGTCTTCTCAGGGAGTCAAACAAGGTTGTCCGCTTTCCCCATTTCTATTTATTATTGTTGCAAAAACTTTACATTTGCTCCTTGTAAAAGCCAAATCCAACTCTTGCATTCGTGGGGTAAGTATTGGGAATTGCTCGGTTTTGCATTTCCAATTTGCGGATGATACTATTTTGTTCCTAGCTGTGGCTGAATCCTTTGCTCCCGTCGCTTATGTACAATTGGTGCTTAATGGTTTCGAGTTGATTTCGGGCCTTGAAATTAATTATGCGAAGTCGCGTATAATTGGTTTAAATATTCCACTTGAAGCCATCAATTTCTTGGCTGCTGACCTGGGATGCGGGACGGATACCTTACCCATCTCTTACTTGGGTTTTCAATTGGGAATCAACCCGAGAAGAGTTAGCTCATGGAGTGGTACCGTAGAAAGATTTCGTAAATGTCTAGCTTTGTGGAAATCAAGATATATTTCTTTCGGGAGTTGCATCACTCTTATTCACTCAGTTATATCGTCTCTGCCATTATATTACATGTCATTGTATAAAGCTCCAAAATCAGTAATTCGATCTATTGAGCAAATTGAGCGAAAGTTTCTCTGGGCTTCTTGTGCTACTCGGAGGGGTGTTTGCAAGCTTAGTTGGGCCTTGGTTTCGAAATATCGTGCTCATGGTGGACTGGGAATTAGACAACTGGAGATTGCAAATATTAGTCTACTCACGAAATGGTGGTGGCGTTTTGCGACGCAACCGACTTCTCTTTGGAAAAGGCTACTGTGTGCAAAGTATGGTTGGAGCACTTCCTCTTGAAACCTTCAAGAATTGTGTCCGGCTAATCCATCTCCAGTGGTTCACCATTTGTTCCAGCTTCAATTCGTGCCGGGCTTCTCAGACCTGATCGGGCATGGAGGTTTCCAGTGGGTTTTGGGTGATGGCTGGGTCATTAAATTTTGGGTTGACGTACGGTTGGGCGATGTCTCGCTGGCTATCAGTTACCCGAGGATGTTCTCTCTCTCGCAGTTCAAGGCCCACTCAGTTGCTTCTATCATCTTCGTTCGGCCTTGCACAGAGGCGTCCTTGCAGTTTCGTCGACCTCTGCGCGGGTGGGAGACGACGAACCTGCTAGAGCTGAATGCGTTGCTTTCCGGCGTGCTTTTGAGGAGCTCCACGCCGGACTGGTTGCAGTTGAGAGGGGCGAGGTCAGGGAGGTTCTCCTCCAAATCCGTCTACACTTCCTTGTACTTGAGACTTCTCCATACCAGGTTCGCGTGTTCGAAATTAATTTGGAAAGCGAGTGTTCCTCCGAAAATACAAAGTTTCGCTTGGTTGGCGGCTTTGAATAGCATACCCTGTGCTGTTTTCTTTCGCGAACGTGGTATCATTCCGGCGAGCATCTCGACAACTTGCAAACTCTGTGACAGTGCCCTGGAGTCTTGCTCACACTTGCTGCTCCACTGTCCTCGGTCAGCTCGGGTGTGGAATGGTGTTTTTAGTTGGTGGTCTTGCTCGGCAGTGCTTCAGGCTTCTTGCTACGATGTTCTTTGTTCCTGGCCTTCCTTGATTCGCGGCAGCTCACCAGTTAGAAAGGTATGGACCAGTCTTCGCTCAATTATTCTATGGTCGATTTGGTTGGCTCGGAACGGCCTGATCTTTGATGATATGTTTCCGGCGGTTGACGACACGTTTTTGCGCATTCAGTGTCTGAGTTTTACTCTCCTCCCTTGTCTACTCGGCTCTTCTCTTTCCGAATTCTCTCTCGTCTCATGGCGAAGTGATCCTATCTCGGTTCTTTTATAGATAGCTTTAGCTTTTGTTTATCCGATTTTGTTTAAACTTTGGTTATCTTGTACTATTATTTACCGTCTTCTCGGCTATTTCAATAAAAGTACTGTTTGGTGATAAAAAAAATGGTGGTCACGGTTGCTTCTGTTTTGAAGAAGATTGATGATGATTACAAAAGAGTTAGTGTGTTAGGGGTAGTTTAGGAAATTCATAAATAACATACTCACGTGTGTCTCACGTGACATTAAAAACTGATAACAAATACATGACACCCATTTGTATTTAGTATCCCTAAAAAAAACACAAAAATTCCATACCGGCTGCGCATTTCATCTTATCTTCAATCGGACACGTGTGTTTATTGCGTAGGAGCTCCAGATTCTACCGTTGCACACACAGAAACGACTTGAAGAGGAAAAAACTTAAAACGACGTCGTATAGTGGTCTATACGCTTCCTTACGCCAGCTCCAGGTCTTCCTTCAACTGAGGATAGTGAGAACTGAGAAGAGAAGAGAAGACAATACACAGCAACAATCTAAGAATGGTTAATTTTTGCGGGAAGAAAGTGGGCCAGGTGGTAGGTCTTGCCGGAAATGGCATGACCCAGATTCTGGCCGCCGCCGCCGTTGCTCTACTGGTCCGTCTCTTCTCCGGCCCCGGCCCTGCAATCGCGCCGGAAAACGACACCGATAACGACGGAGACGACTCTGAATCTCAAGAGTTGGACGGAAAAGTGTATCCGGTAACCATCCGATGGAGTAACATCACTTGCTCGCTCTCCGACAAGTCATCCAAATCAGTGAGTGTCTTTGAATTTACTGTCAACTGAAAAATATAGGGATTTAACTGGCTTAGCTTTGAGCAATTTGGTTGGAAGCATGAAATTTAAGAATCCAATTAACCTTATTCTCCTTTGCCTTTTCTTGGTGGCCAAACACAATTTAGTCCGGGTCTTTAGGATTGGATCATACATGAAGTTGTTCCAATAAAACTTAATGGGAATCATTTGTTGAGATCATGGATTGTATGATTTTGTTATTGACCCAAACATGCATATTATGTAGCATACATGCTATGATGCTGAAAATAATTCAACTACATAGGTACGATTTCTGCTTAAAAATGTCACTGGAGAGGCAAAACCTGGCCGATTGCTTGCAATAATGGGACCATCTGGTTCAGGAAAAACAACATTGCTCAATGTTCTAGCAGGGCAGCTAACAGCATCACCTAGGCTGCACTTGTCCGGCCTTTTGGAGATCAATGGAAAGCCTAGGTCACAAAGAGCGTATAAGTATGCTTGATTCAGAATATTATAATTTAACTTTAACATTCAAGATGTTATTTTAATAATAAAAAATTGGTGTTCGTGGGGATCTGTCATGGTGATTGCAGGTTTGCTTATGTGAGGCAAGAGGATCTTTTCTTCTCACAGTTGACAGTACGGGAGACACTGTCACTTGCTGCTGAACTTCAGCTTCCCGAGGTATCTTCAGTGGAAGATAGAGATGAATATGTTAACAAAATCTTGTTCGAGACAGGCTTGGTAAGATAATTTCCCTCTCTTTATTTTTGGATGATGATAGCCAAAATACATAGAGAAACTTTCTACTGGAAATCCAAATTTTATGCTGCCCTTGTTCTAATTGGAAGTGCTATCATGAACATATGGAGATTATGTTCGATTTAGCAATGAATCTTTGCTTCTGTTATATATTATATATATATATAAGTTCAATAGCTTGCCTCTACCTTGCGTCTTTATTCTAGTTCTAAGTATTCATGTTTTGAATTGCAAGATGTGCTGTTGCTATCAGACTTCTTACTTTATGTACTGTTAGCTTATTGTTTGAATTACTAAGTGAGAAAAAAAGGTTTTAATTCATCTTTCATTTATGGTGTTGTTTTTTCTCTTATTCTTTAAAAGGTTAGTTGTGCTGATTCCAATGTTGGTGATGCAAAAGTTCGTGGAATTAGTGGAGGTGAAAAGAAACGTTTGTCGCTAGCATGTGAACTAATTGCTAGTCCATCTGTCATATTTGCTGATGAGCCTACAACGGGTACTCATGCATTTTGTAATTCTGCTCATGTGATTAGCTTCTTTGGCTCTCTGCATTAATTCAGCGTCATGAATAGCTGAAGTGTAGGTTACATGCAATTATAATGATTTAGCTTTTATTTACTCAATGAATGAACATACTATACATGGGCATAGATTCTAAATTACTATACCTGGCAGAATTCAGTTAGCTTTCTTGCATTGTTAATTTTATATTATCTCTAGTTTGCAGAAGAAAGGTAGTTGGCAGACTGAAATGGCCATTGAAGCCTTATTTAATTTCTGGTTAATAATTGCTATCTCTTAGTGAAGGACATATACCAATCTGTAGGATATTACAAGCAAGCAAGTGATAAACAATCAACATAGATAACCTTTGACCTAGAATGGGTAAAAAAGGCGGCAACATTTTATTGGAATGGAGTAAATAATTTGAATCTCATTGCATTGTACCAAAACCCAAAAAAGGATAGTGATCATCTAGTGTCATTGTGCCAAGCATTACATTGCAAAATCCTATTATGTAGTAAGAATTCCCTAAATGAGCATTCAGAATATACAGCATACTAAATTATCATTTTAGTCTTAATAATAAAATTAATAAATACTACAGTGATTCAGATATTTTTAAACTTTTTGTTGTACTTGTATGGGATACATCAGGTGTAGCTGCTAAATATTTATTTGCGCGATAAATTTCTATTGTTAATTGATAGCTGAATTTTTATTGAGATCATTGGGTAGAAAATAATTTGACATTTTTCAGGGCTTGATGCATTCCAAGCGGAGAAAGTGATGGAAACTTTACGAAAACTTGCGGAGGATGGACATACTGTTATATGCTCCATACACCAGCCAAGAGGGTCAGTGTATGTGAAATTTGACGACATTGTCTTGCTGACAGAGGGTGCACTTGTTTATGCTGGTCCTGCACGTGAGGAACCACTGGCATACTTCTCTAAATTTGGGTTGTCAGCTAATCCTTGTCTATGTCATATTAATTTTGTATCTGTATTTTTATTACTGTATGAATTTTGTTTTCATGTAAAAAACCATTTATTAAACCTGTTAGGCTTACTAAAAGCAGTCTAGACAGATTATAGAAGTTTTAAGATCTCTAGCATCCCATCAATGAAAATGATGCCATGACAGTGATTACTGCTAAGACTGAGAAAAAGTGGCTTAAGTTCACTTGGTCTAACGCTCTGGGCAAATCTTTTGAGCTAGTTCATCATTAATTTTATTTGCTGTATTGCTTGGCTATGATACATAAAATATTAGGCGATGCATGCCGCTTTTATTTTCTGTACGAGGAGTATGCTGAGATCAGATTCTGTGAGGAGCTCCCACCCATATTAGGTGATGCAGATCACTTTCAGTAAGAATGTGAAAATTTATTGATGCAAAAACTCATATATAATAAGGATATGATAGTTGCATGTATATGGTATTTTCTTGGTGGATACAACCTACATGAGGTCAGCTATGTGGATCCTGAGAGGTCAGAAACAAAATAATGATTTCTCACCACATGGTGGCACGGTCATGCACTTTATTGCTCCCTTCACTTCGCAACAATGTCATGTTTGACTTATTGTAAACATAATTGTGATATGAATGTTTGACTTTCCTCTATGTGCCATTTAAAATGATACTATTGAGTATTGAAATTCAAGCATAGCTCTCTGATCAAAAGAGAAATTGGGACATGTGTTTTTATTATAGCGGACACTTAAGGCGATGGGAGTATATTATATATGCAATCATGTCTGATTGAGCTTTCACTTACAATAGATCTAATTACGCATATTGATTTTATTCTCTTCTGGAAGTTCTGGCACATGAGGGTAAATTATGATGGTTTAATTTCAAGCCATCCCTAGTGTTTGGTTTACTGATTATAAAAATTTATCACATTTTTTATTTGAGTTTCTCTTGGCTTTTATTTGATTTATTGAGGCTTTCAGCACTGAACACATTTTATTAACCATGCCCCCTTTTCATGTAAAAAGAGCTGATGACATTTTCCTAATGGTCTATCTAAATTGCATATACTTATTTTAAATGCTGAATCTCTAATTTCTGAATGTACTGACTAATGGCTGATTCAACAGGTATCGATGCCCAGATCATGTAAATCCTGCAGAGTTTTTGGCTGATCTTATATCTATTGACTACAGTTCTGATGAAGGTGTCTACATTTCTCAGAAAAGGATAGATGGTCTTGTTGAGGCCTTCTCACAACAATCCTCAAGTATTCTTTATGCAACTCCACTAAACAGAATGGAGGTATCCAGTAATAGCGTAAAGGTCATCAACAGATCTATTGTAAAGACAAAAGGGAGTTGGTGGAGGCAGTTCTGCCTGCTCCTCAAGCGTGCATGGATGCAGGTTTGTCTTTGAGTCTTTCAACTGTCATCACGTTTGCTAGGCAAGAAGTTGATTGCAATAGTAGCACCGTAAGTTCAACATGTTAAATTTATGCTTATAGGTTTTTGTTATTGCTTTTTGCCCTCAAGCAGACAAGCCTTTCAGCAACCTGATTTAGTCTGTTTTCACATTTTAATGACTACTTTACTTCTTTACAATGCAGTAGCATATACAGATAACTAATCTAGGGGAGGCTTATGGTGATTATTCTTTTTCGTTTATGTTTTGAAGATGTTAATTTAGTGGTTATAATGTCAGCTCCTCATTTTAGCTGACTGTTGCCTGGCATGGTTGAATAGGCTTCTCGTGATGGGCCGACCAACAAAGTTAGGTCAAGAATGTCTATTGCATCAGCTATAATATTTGGTTCAGTTTTCTGGAGAATGGGATTATCGCAGACATCTATACAAGACAGAATGGGATTGCTTCAGGTATATTAATGCTTTTGCTATTACTATTACCCCCATGTTATTCCATTGTATTATGATCTACACGTCTTCTGTAAAGTGCTCCAAATTTTCCCTAAACAAATGGACAATGTTGTTGAGTAATAGCGTATTTAATTTTCTTTCTGTATGTATCTCGTCCAAATTCATTCCTTTGCACTCTTAAAAAGTGGATAGATAATAGAAACCCTGGACAGTCTTCTGCCAAACTGTGCCAACCTATTATATTCATTAATATTGTCCAATTGCATTCCTGTGCTCTCTAAAAAAAGTGGATACATAACAGAAACCATGTTTAACCTCATAAATTTTCTGTTCTTAAGATATTATGCGTAAAGCTTTCTGTGAACTGGTTTGTCTGTCTGGTAACTGTGCATTAGTCTAGATTTATAATAAAAAAACAGCAAGTAACTTGTCACTTTATGAAGACATATGCTAGTTGACTGTTGGAGTTGACGAACTCAGAAGTAATGACTCCTTCTACCAACTTCTCCCTCACAAAGTAATCATAGAAAACAGGACCGGAGGCAAGTATAGGGTGGCTCGATTGTCACATATGAGTTTAACCAGAGTTATCTGGTAAAACTTCAGTTTTTTCAAGAGTTGCTTGAACTATATGAGCTCAAAGTAGGCATTAGCCATTGCTCGATACTCTGCTTATGCACTATATTTTGCCTCCACATTTTGTTTCTTGCTTTACCAGGAGACTAGGTTACCTTTGAATAAGACACAATGCCCTGAAGTTGATCTCTGATTAGGACATACTGCCCAATTTGCATCTGAATACCAATTCTTCTCTGTATGCTCCTTAGTTTCATAGAGTAAACATTTTTCATGTGCTCTTTTGATGTATTTCAAAATTTGTAGTGCAACTTCCCACTTATATTGGGAGTCTAAGAATTGACTTACTACACTCACAACGAATGAGATATCAGGTAGAGTTATGCGAGATAGTTAAGTCGACCTACTAATTTTAGACATTTGCCTTCGTCTGTCAATGACTCCCCTGTCTTGTTAGGAGTTTCACATTTGGATTCATGAGTGTGTCAACTAGTGTGGCATCTAACAAGCCAACTTCCTCAAGAATATTCAAAGCATACTTCCGTTGAGATATTGAAACTGCGCCTTGTGATTGCTATCTAAATTTCCCAAAAATATCTGAGTTCCCCTAAAACTTTGGTTTGGAAGTGTTTGAAAAACTGTTTTTTTAGTTGTTAAATTCCGTTATTATCACTCTCGGTAACAACCATATCGTCGACATAAACCACCAAGTAGATGCACTACTGTGATGATGGGTGACAATATAAGATAGAATGATTTTTTTCACTTAGTATCATGTTGAATGCCTGAACCACATTGCTGAATCTACCAAACCAAGCCGTCGGAGATTGTTTAAGACTATACAAAGGCTTATTGAGTTTGCAAACTAATCCAACCTCCCTCTGGCCAACAAACCCAGGTGGTTGCTCCATATACACCTTCTCTTGTAAGTATTCTTGATATCAAGTTGACGAAGATACCAATTGTTCATGGCTGCCACAAATAAAAGGAGACGAACAATAGGAGTACCCTTTAGCAATAAGACGAGCCTTTAGACGATCGAGTTTGCCATTTGAACCAACTTTGGGAGTGAAAGTTCACTGACCTGGATTCCACACGTACAGTTGTTATTGGATAGGGGTTTAACCCACATTTTTATTTTATGAGAAGCTGTTTTATTTAGAGCATATATAACAATGGTCTCTCAAGTGAATTGGGACCTCCACAAGGGACCTCTTTTTTTGAAGTCCCTCCATGGGGACCTAATTAAGGTCAAGGTGCTTCTGTTTTTTCCCTTAATGATTATTTTTGTATACCAATTACAATGTGACATTTGACAAACCAAAGTTTAAAGAAAAATCTAAGAACTTCAATTGAGCCCCACCACTGTAGAGAAAATTTTGATTGGAGATCTTTGTTTACTTGGCAAATAAGAAAGTGTGGATGTGACAATAAGGGACTCAAATTGAGTCCCACCATTGTAGATTCTCTAAGTAACTCTTTAAAAGAAAACATTTCCTGAATTGATTATATGTTCCTTGATATGAGTACATTTTCTCTCAGGTTGCTGCAATAAACACGGCAATGGCTGCTCTTACGAAGACTGTGGGTGTGTTCCCCAAGGAACGTGCAATTGTAGATAGAGAGCGTGCAAAGGGATCTTATGCATTAGGACCCTATCTTCTCTCTAAACTTTTGGCGGAGATTCCCATTGGAGCAGCATTTCCATTAATGTTTGGTGCTGTTTGTTATCCCATGGCTCGTCTTCATCCTACTTGGTCCAGGTGAGGTTCCTAAAGGCTGAAGCTACTATTTTGATCATTTAACATTCTATGCAGTTTTGCTTCTCATTTTTATTGTATGTCAGCAAATAGGTTTGAGGGTCGAGACTGGAACTTGTTTAGATTATTATAATAGGTGTTTACTGGCCGGACACGTGTACATGAAAGACACCAAATACTCTGGTAGTAGAGGTAATAGTTTCTGTGAGTACTCTTTGGAGAGAAAGATAAACACATGAAATCAGATCGACACTGTTAGAGCAACTTCATAGGTTCAGAAACAAAATTTGAGCAGCTTCATAGGTTCAGAAACACTGTTAGAGCATTTCCATTAATGTTTGATGCTGAGCTCAATAAGCTAACATGGTTGGCCATAAGGCCCACATCTACAATCCAAATGCCGAAAGGGCTGGATATGTATTCACTGACTTGATGTGTCGAGTACAATGAATCCATATTTATAATGGGGGTAAAAGATAAATGTTATAAGAAACAAAATACAAGAATCACTCACTGTTTAACACAATTCTGTAGTTTGCTTTATCACATCCATGATATACTCCACTGTCAAATCCACGATATATCTTGGGAAGTCAACCTATTCCAACAGAAACCTGAACCATCCTTGCGGACTACAGACAGAATCTACCAGTGGGCTAGCTTGCTTCATCTGTTGGTTTACCAAGACATCAAAGCAAAATGATACAAATTTGTCATATATTTTGTTGGCAAGATAAGATGGTGCATTCTTCAGAAACTACATTCGTATCAAGTATGAAGTGAAGCCATTACAGTATTTAAGGTGTGTTGCCGTATAAATACCAATGTAAAAGATTATGATGAGATACAGATTGCTTCATAAAACTTCAAGAAAGATCATATTCCATTAATATTCAGTTCCCTTTGTCTATGCCCAAAATCTTCTGATTGGATTACCTGTGTGACCCAAAACATCTATCAAGCTTTTGTTACTATGCAGCTTTGGTGGCATTTGCGTAATAGCAGGTAGAATGAGGTCTGAATTTGTCAGGTTGATTTTAAGTTACTGTTTCCTTTGAAGGCTATTTGATTTAACCGCGATTACCATACACATGTGCATTTGTTTACTTGGTTCCTCATAAATGTTATGAGGCAGGGTTGATTGGTTGGTATTGTCATAATTATGATATGTTCTTGAATTAGTAGGTGAAGGATTTGTGCGAGAAATACTAGGTATTTAAATTAAGTGTTGTGAAGAACTGACTCAGAACTCTGGCCTTCCAGGTTTGGAAAGTTCTGTGGAATTGTCACTGTGGAATCTTTTGCCGCATCAGCGATGGGTCTTACTGTTGGGGCCATGGTTCCAACCACTGAGGCAGCAATGGCATTGGGGCCCTCTCTTATGACAGTTTTTATTGTATTTGGAGGATATTATGTCAATGCAGAAAATACACCAGTTATCTTCCGTTGGATTCCCCGTGCTTCTCTAATCAGATGGTAAATAAATCATTACTTTCTAACAAGTAAAATGCCTGTTAGTATTCCTTACATTTGAAGCTGATGATATCATATTATTCTCTTTCCATTATATTATTGGTTGCTCCCTCATCTATTGGCATCCTTTCAGGGCCTTCCAAGGACTCTGCATCAATGAGTTTAAAGGTCTCAGATTTGATCATCAGCATTCATTTGACATCCAAACTGGAGAACAGGTAAAGGAAAACCTGAACCCTTGTACTTCATTATCTAAATGAAAATCCTACCCCGGTAACAGCAAGGTCCAGAACCCAACACACTTTGCTACCATTTTGGATTTCAAAACTTCTTTTATCACTTTATACAACCCTTGGATCATCTAAACTATATATAGTCAGTTAGATTTCATAAAATTGTCTTGCAAATTTTGCTGCTAAAACATTACAAGTCTTGGTAAGATTTCTCTTAGCATATTGAAGTCATAGGTGACTTAACCTATGCAATAATATGTTCCTTTCTTGATTTTGCAGGCACTTGAAAGGCTTTCCTTTGGAAAGAGTCACATTCGGGACACAGTGATAGCTCAAAGTAGAATAATGCTATTTTGGTATTGCACCACTTACATTCTCCTAGAGAGGAACAAGCCCAAATACCAAAAGCTCGAGATTCCTCATCCGGAAGAAATGCAGCCAAAGCTCCAGATGGAGGCATTGGATACCGAGAAAATCGAAGAATACGAGCAGGTAGAGGCTCCTACAATTGAGCAAGTTGAATCAGAACAGCAGATTCAATCAACTTCAGTTGACCAAATACAACCATTCGTCCCAGAAGGTTTGTAATTACTTGGGTGTTAATGGTTGAAATCACAGGACGTCCTACAATTTGTTTTTGATTGTTGTCATACAGGTGCTAAGTGAAGGAGATGTCATGCAATGTAAAGGAGAGGGCAATTTGGGAAGCTAATGAGCTGCTTTGATAAGTCATGACAAAGTAATGTTTTCTTTTCAATTTTGATGATAATGCACAATAGTCTTTGTGCAACAAGGTTGCTTCAGTATGTTATGAATAGGATATGGCAAGACCTCGATCAAAATTACAAATGCATTCCAAATTATAGTGCTGGTATCAAGAACCACTGGAGTAAGCGGGTTAAAGCGCTTGATCCCCTCAAAATCTTGAGTTGCTCCAACTATCAATGAATTTAAGTCTGTTGTTAATATCCGTCACAAATGTGATTTGCGGAGGATTTTTCTGTATCACCATGAGAAAAAACCTACGATGATTTCAAATTTATTTTTCTCTAGAGTATTTCTTATACTGTCATGTGCTTATATTGTGACACATTTCTAGCTAATATCTTACTTTAAAACAAGTTTTCATTTTTGAATAAATCTTTTAAAAAGAATGAACGTCACTTTTTTGTAATCATTAGTTAGGGTTTGTTGGGATTGTCTAATTCAAAGTTTATAGAGATAAAATATTGGTAAAAGTAGTTGAAATGAGGTAAAATATGTCTCAAGGAGGTTCAAAAGAAATTATGTAAAATTAAATTGCTTGTTAAAACTGTTTGGTAGTAAGGGTATAATTATGAATTTACTAAATTGTCCTTAAATATATATATTGAGTATAAAAAATACAACATAAAAAAGTTTTTATTTTATATGCAGTTGGTCGACTTAATTATCTCCACGTACGGTCGATCTTGTAAAGTATACAAGCATTAGAATTTAACTCTTAAATTGACCTATATCACATATTAGTATATAATTGAAGGTCATCCGTAAAATTATATAGAACGGTCTACCACATAAAATAAAAATATTTAAATCTAACAAACACTTATGGTTCTTTATACAGGTCCTTGTATAGTTGTTTTTTAAATAGTAATCTCACATGAGCTACATGGTTAATAAGAAAGAGAGCACACCAATAAAATAGAAAAGTCACAAACAATCTGGATTTACACAATATCTTTTTCACAGTAGAAAACAAGGATCAAGAATTGAATCCTTCTCATCATTCTCTTTTGACTTGATCATCATAGAATCTATGCTAGAGTTGGCTTCTACTCAGTCGTCTTAAATGTGCATGCATCTACTTGATCAATGATTGTTTTTTCATAACAATTCGTATGACTAAGTATATATTCGTGTTCGTGAAACATGAATTCATCCAAAAATTCACTAGTTTCATTCCATAAGAATTGAGCCCTAATAAATGTATGAAAGTTACGTGATCCACATCATATATATATGCAAATTCAACAACTTGATGCCTGTGGCGTAACGCAGTAGCTTCGTAGCCGCCGTATCCATGCAATGCTCCATTATTACGTATGGTACGTACCTTACACCACACGTCACCTTTCTTCAAAAAGTTTCCAAATCTTACGCGCCAAATTTACGCGTTCCTCTAAATCCCTATAAATATACAAACCATAACTTCTACTCCTCAATTCTCGTATCATTACTTCATTAACGTTAAACATTTCAATCTTCAATTATATTCAATGAATCTTGGTTCTCTTCTCCTTCCTTCGCCTCCATTTTTCTTCAACTCGTCACGCCAGCAACAATTGAGACGCGACAAACGAAATTATATACAAATATGTGCATTGAAGCGGGATGATCAAGCGCGAGGACATGGCCGAGATAGTTACAATCGCGGGAAGCTTGTAGACGAAAACATGATTGTTCTTCGAGAACGCATCCACGAGATGAAGATGGCGGAGCAGAAGAACGAGCCGCCATCTGGTTGGATGGATTGGGAGAAGAGATACTATGCTTCGAATTATGATTCGGATATTTGCGAGGCAATGGGGTTGTTGCAGATGTTGCTGATGAATATGAGACCGAGCTTGGCTTTAGGGTTGCTTGCTGTTGTTGCGTTGAGTGTTCCCACATCAATGGCAGCACTTGTGTCTCGTCTAATTGAGATTGCTGAGCACATTGGTTGATTATATAGTTGCAGGGGTTCTGTTGTGATAAAAAAATTCTTCCTACAAACTAGGAGGTGACACATAAAATAGCATAGAAGTGATACATGTGTTAATAAGCTTATACCATAAAATAGCTTGTATTTAGATTGTTTAGCTTATTTATGTCTTTATATAGCTTGTATTTTATGTCTGTTAATAAGCTAAAATTAATTTATGAGAATCAAATAGTGAGAATTCTCTCCTTAAAAAAAATAAGAATCTCAAATTTATTTATTCAATTGTCAGGGACGGATCCAGACTATTTTGTCAGTGGGGGCAAAACAATTATATAATATTTTATTATATTAAATTAAATAAAATAAAATAATTAATTGGAAAAAATGGTTTAAAAAGTTTTGTAGCTTAATTGGTGAAGTATTTTCATTACTGTGATAGAGGTCAATGGTTCAAATAAATTTTAATGAGGCAATGATGAAAATTTTGAAAATATTA
>JAYMTF010001825.1:0-21144 GCA_036897485.1 Pelargonium nanum | reverse complement strand
CCCGCGCCCCCGCCCCGAGGGGAGTGGGGTCCCGCGACGCCGAGTCGCTCTTCCGTACCAAGCCAATCTCCGAAATCCGCAATGTGGAGGCCACTACCAAGAGACAGATCCAGGACAAGCAGGAGGAGATGCGGCAACTGGTAGGCACGCGCTACCGCGACCTAATCGACTCCGCCGACTCCATCGTCATGATGAAATCGTCCTCCGAATCGATCTCCGCCAACATTTCCTCCATCCAATCCGCCATCCGCTCCCTCTCCGCCTCCTCCGTCACCGATACCCCCAAATTCGCGAGCCCCAACCCGACCCGGTTCAAAATCTACGGCACCGCGTGCCGGGTCAAGTACCTGGTCGACACGCCGGAGAACATTTGGGGCTGCCTCGACGAGTCCATGTTTCTCGAGGCTGCGGGGCGGTACGTGCGCGCCAAACACGTCCAGCAGAGGCTCAGTGACAATGTTGAAGGAGATCATGGCAAGATCTTGGCGAATTTCCCGCTGCTGCAGCACCAATGGCAGATTGTGGAGAGCTTCAAGGCTCAGATTTCGCAGCGGAGCCACGAGAGGTTGCTGGATCGGGACCTCGGGCTGGGAGGCTATGCCGATGCTCTAGCTGCCGTTGCGGTGATCGATGAGCTCGAGCCCAAGGAGGTTCTGGGGTTGTTTCTTGAGACCAGAAAGTCCTGGATTCAGCAGACATTAGGTACTTGTGCTGGTGATGTTACTTGTGATGATGTGGTTTGTGTTTTTTGTCAAGTTTTGAGGATAATTGAGGTTAGTGTAGGCCAAGTAGGTGAAATGTTCTTACAAGTGTTGAATGATATGCCTACATTCTATAAAGTTATATTGGGTTCGCCTCCTGCTTCGCAGTTGTTTGGTGGAATTCCAAACCCGGAGGAGGAGGTGAGGTTGTGGAAGTTGTTTAGGGATAAATTGGAATCTGTTATGGTAATGCTGGACAAGGAGTACATTGCCAATACGTGTTTGAGTTGGTTGAGAGAATGCGGAAAAGAGATAGTCAATAAGATAAATGGGAGGTACTTGATTGATGTTATTAATACGGGCAAGGACCTTGGTTCAGCAGAGAAGTTGATAAGGGAGACAATGGATAGTAAGGAAGTGTTGCAGGGGAGTTTGGAGTGGCTCAAGAGTGTTTTTGGGTCCGAGATTGAGTTGCCATGGAGTAGAATCAGAGAGCTTGTTTTAGAAGATGATTCTGATCTCTGGGATGAGATCTTCGAAGATGCTTTTGTTCTGAGAATGAAAGTAATTATTGATTCAAGATTTGATGATTTGACGAAATCTTTGAACTTGATTGAAACAATTCGTGCCATTAGGGAAGCTCCTGGCGAACAAATAAACTTTCAGGCATACTTGAGCAGACCATCTACAGGTGGTGGGGTCTGGTTTATCGAGACTAATGTTAAGAAGGCTGGTCCAGTTTCTGGGTCTAAAGCACATGCCGAAGAGAATGATTTTCAGAGTTGTCTCAATGCATATTTTGGACCTGAAGTCAGTAGAGTTCGAGATGCAGTAGATAGTTGCTGTCAGAGTGTTCTTGAGGATCTTTTGAGTTTCCTAGAATCTCCAAAGGCAGCTCTAAGGTTGAAGGATCTGGCGCCATATTTACAAAATAAGTGTTATGAAAGTATGTCGAACATATTGGATGAACTCAAAACAGAGCTTGATACTTCATATACGGCCATGGAAAACTGCAACAAGGAGGGACAGTCTGTGCCTGCAGCAATACTTATTGAAAGAACTCTTTTTATAGGACGAATCTTGTTTGCATTTCATAGCCACTCTAAACATATTCCTATATTACTCGGTTCTCCAAGGTTTTGGGTAAATGAAACTGTGGCTGCAGTTTTTGACAAGTTACCATCTCTGTTGAGGCAATCTACATTCAACACTGATACTCCTGTAAGTGATAGCTCTGCAAGGCTATCACCAATTAGCTCTAGAAGACGTACTTCATCAGCCACTGCTGCATTGCTTGGAGCAAATGAAAGTGCAAGCCCAAAACTTGAAGAACTTGGTAGAACTACACGAGATCTTTGCATTAGAGCTCATGGGTTGTGGATAATGTGGTTGGCTGATGAGCTTTCAGATTTTCTTTCACGGAATCTTGAACAAGATGATGGATTATCAGCAACAGCTCCATTGAGGGTGAGTGACTTTTGCTGGATACCTCTAGTAATTTTTTTTTTAATCTTCCAATTGGATTCTGCATGTGATATATTTGTTCTGATGACACACTATCCTTCTTCACACTTCTTTGGCATTCTGCTATCTACAGAAAGTAGTGGACATGCGCAATGGAGCTAATTTTATGATATCATCCTTTAGTCACTTGAAAGATCTGTTTTCATTTTAACAATTTCAGAACCAAAATAAGGCGAATAATCATGCTAAAACTGTTAAAAATTTATTCCTTGAAGTCTAGTTCAAAATTTAACTGAACCTACTAAACACCCACTAATTTGAGCTGGATTATTTATTCCTGTGATCTGAAACTGATTGTTTTTTTAAGGTGCCAAAAAAATATTTTGACTTCATCATGTTAAATCTTGTTGAATATTAGACGCCACATGGTTGAGTGTTGTTAATCTTTAGTTTATAAGATTTAGCTTATTAAATAGTTAAAATTAGTATAGTATAACAAATGGAGGAAATCCATTGAAATAAAGTTAATTGAGTTGGTGATTACAATATTTATTAAGCTAGTTTCTTTTTCATGCTATATTAGATGCTCAACAAATGGGACTAAGTGCTACATACTTAAGTATGTTTATTCTCAGTTAAATGAAATGCAGGCTGGATTCCTTTTGTGCTTAAAATTATGGTCTTCTTTGAAAGTATATTCCGTTTCTTCCTATGGTTATGTTCTTTTGACCTTGAGGTTTACTTGATGCTTGTGTTAATGAAAATGTTGCTAGATGAAGTTCTGTACCACATAAAATTAAACGACTGAATGCATAAAACAAAGCCATTTCTATAAATTTAACATAAAACACTAAAACAGAGCAGTTATCAGCATAACAATTAACAGTAAGATCTTTGTGGCAATTATGCTTGAATCCGTCTGATATATAAGTCTTTAATGTGGTATTTTTAATTCTGCTGTAGTTTCATTTACATATCCAGCTGAAGGCATAGATAATAGCATGATAAATTAAAGCTTCTGTGAAAGGATTCGATATGGCAGACTGCAGTTACACTTAAGCCATGGTTTTCACTTTTAAGGAATGGGCATATTAATGTTTACTTGTATTACTGCCTGTATCCTATTCTGGAATGAGATCGTGGCTTGTTATATTTTGTTGTTCATGTATGCCAGTATGCTGTGTGTGGGTAAGCTCAGTTGTCTATTGAATATTGGGCAGGGTTGGGAAGAGATAGTGGTCAAGCAAGTGCCATCAGATGACAACCAAGCAGAGATGAAGATATCACTCCCATCCATTCCTTCTCTCTATATCATCTCATTTCTGTTTCGAGCCTGTGAAGAAATTCATCGAATTGGAGGTCATGTGCTTGACAAATCAATTTTGCAAAAGTTTGCGTTAAGATTATTGGAAAAGGTATATAACCTCCCTGGACATCATTTTTTTACTGTCTTTTTATGAAAGTATGAAACATTTACCCTATTTTGGGTGATGAAAAATATGAAGAAAATAAAACTAGAAAAGTATGAGTAAAATATTAGTAGGTGCTCACTTTGATTTTAATTCGTAATGTTTAGGGTCATCGAGATTTGAATCATCCACAACTGTTACTATAGCCAGCAGCTTACACTTTACAAATCCACTTGTCTCCTTTATATTTGATTTTTCATGATGTACTTAAGTGAGCCTTCCCATACCCCCCACAATGATGGAGGCCTCGTGCACAGAACCACCCTTTTACAGTATTGTAAGCTTTGTTTTTCCTAATGGAATAAACCATAATGCCAATGCATTTTATTGTCCAAAGTGTGCTCTTCATGCTAAAATAGCGATTGCTTCTCTTGGGGATCTAAATTAGATGAAATTATTATTTGTTTTATATTTAGGGATGAAATCTTCCAGCTACATTTTGTTGTTGCTTTTATTCTGTATGTGCTTTTGGCTCATTATATTTTTTTTACCAGTTTGATTTAAGTGTTCAAGTGGTGTAGGACTAAGATGGAAGAGCAATAAAATTTTCTTCTGTTTTTGCTTATTTGTTGAATTGAACATCTTCATACAGATTATTGGCATGTATGGGGATTTCCTTTCTGCTAGAGAGGCCCGCGGATCCCAAGTGTCAGAAAAAGGAGCTTTGCAAATTTTACTAGATTTAAGGTTTGCTGCTGATGTTCTTTCTGGTGGTGACTCCAATATAAATGAGGAGTTAACAAAAAGTCCAGCTCCCAAGTTTTCATACAGACGGAAGCAGGATCAAAGCCACTCAAAGTCGGTCATCAAAAGGCGTATTGATGAGTTGGTAAACCGCCTTTCACAAAGATTGGATCCCATAGACTGGCTTACGTAAGTTGCTTGTATTCTCTTGTTTAAAATTACAATAACATTTATTTACAAGTTACCACATTCTTTTCTGTATTATGAATGACCTCAACAGTTTTGGTTTAGTGGCTGGATAGCATTATTTGCATCTTTCTTGAGTATGACTAACCTGTTGAAGGAGCAAAAAAGTTCAAAGGAAGTTATCAATAAGTTTTTTGATTTCTTAATCCAGAAACCAATGGTTGATATTTCCACACTTATTAGTGATCATTAACCACTAACAATAGCTCAAAATCAAAATGACCACCTGACTTCTACTAAGATTTTTATTAAATGAGTCCCCGCACTTTCCAATTTCTTCAAATCCATCATTTTCTTCTGTTGACCATAATTCAGTAAGGGTTCTTTTCAATACACAGTCTAGTTCATCAGGGAAATAGTATCAAGGAAGCCATTTTTCAAAAAGGCATGTCAAAATATGCCACTAAACAAAGTCGAAAACCAAAATGTGTGAATAAATTTTAAATTGAGAATGAAGTTATCTGTTTGATGACATTGGACTGCTGTTTTTCTTTATCAATTTTACTTTGGTTTCAAGCCATAGTTGAGAGTTTATATATAAAATAACCTTTTTTTCATTTCAAGTAAAAGATATAGTCTTGCAAGTCATCTGTTGTTGATTAATAGTATTTCCAATCAGTCTTTGTGGGGTTCAGAAATTGCCCTGTTATTTCATAACATATACACTGGGTGGATTTTGTAATAGGTCTTGCTCTTATGTCTGTGTCGTCTGAATTTAAGAGGTTTCTGTTTGTGTGTGTTTTATTTTATCAGTTCATCCGCTGATTCGTTGAATCCTGCTATGTAGTAATCATTCTTCTGATTGACAATGTCCGCTTCATTTTATGTACTTGAAGGTTTGAGCCATACCTCTGGGAAAATGAGAAGCAGACATACCTGCGACATGCTGTCCTCTTTGGGTTCTTTGTGCAACTTAATCGACTCTACACAGATACTGTGCAGAAACTTCCTACCAATTCAGAGTCAAATATTATGAGATGCTCTACTGTACCTCGTTTCAAGTACCTTCCTATCAGGTTAATGTTCTTATCTGTGTATGCGCTTGGTCAGTTGTTGTTCATGTGCCTCCCATGTCCATTTCTTTGGTCTGAATTTCTTTGCATTGATTGATTTGTAACTTAAGTGTTACACATCAGTACATCACTTTGAGTTTTGCTTTCCCAAACCTATTGAATTGCTGGCATGGACTATTTTTTAATAGAAATGAGGTCTCTTACATTTTACTCCATCTCAATGATCCAGTGCTCCTGCATTGTCATCAAGAGGGGCTACCAAGACATCTCTTCCAACATCTTTAGATGATATCTCATCAAGGAGTTCATGGAAAGCTTATACAAATGGAGAACTTTCTCGAAAAATTGATGGAGATGACAGTTCAAGTTTTGGGGTAGCAACACCCTTCTTAAAGTCTTTCATGCAGGTAATTCCTTCTTCCTTTTTATTTCCCATTTAAAGATTATAGTCTCGTGTGATTTTTCTTGCATTTTAGGATGTCACCTGTTATTCCCCAAATGTGATATGCTGATGACTGATGTGGAACAACCATTTCATAAACTTATTCAATACTAGAAAGGTTTAGTGTAGGTCGAAGGTCACCTGGAATTAATTTTATATCAACAATACTATTCTTGGAGACTGGAAAAACGAGGGTCTGATGGTCAATGCAATTACAAATTGTAACACTGAAATCGTAATCTTCATGTAGAAATTGCATACATCCACCACTCCCCTATTTCAATAATAGTAGATCACTACTCACATGGTTTCCATTCCATGTACCGAAGCGTTCCACGATCCAGGTAACTTAGGTTATGATTACTCTTTTACGGACTGTCTAAGTCTCGCGGTGATTGCATACTCACTCTAGCATGGTAAAAGCTATTTACATGAACTCACAATTGATGGAAGCTCACTGTTAGATATAGGTTTTGTGAAAATAGAAAGTTTTATATTTCTGTACATGAATATGTTTTGAGTGATTTGTTGTCCCTTTGCTCTGCTAATTGGAGAAGCCAAGATTGTAATAATGATTTTTCTTGTGATGGGCCAGGTTGGAAGTAGATTTGGAGAGAGCACATTGAAATTGGGATCCATACTGACAGATGGGCAAGTGGGCATATTCAAGGATAGATCAGCATCTGCAATGTCAACATTCGGTGATATTCTGCCGGTCCAAGCAGCAGGTCTTCTTTCGTCCTTCACAACTACCAGATCGGATTCCTGATTGTCCACTGGACTCTTCTTTCCCAAATATATGCACGTCTTATTTCAGTGAAGAAAAAGAGTAGCTGCAACTTTTGGAGAGGCTACGATGTGGAAACAATCACTTTCTGACCCAAAATGGTAAGGGGTGTATAAGGTGTAGATAGGAAATTATAAATGTTTTGAAGAAAGGAATACGGGGGTTGAAGATTTTAGAAAAGTTCCATATCCAACAGAACTAAAAGAGGAAGAGATGATACCTAATGAAGAAAGTGAAACAAAAATGCACTATGTCAATATGTATTCTGTAGGACGTATAACATTAATAGTATTCAGTGAGATATATCAGGTGCGGGTATTTAGTGGCCTTTATCAGGTTACCATCTTGACGGGAAAGATTGGATTTTGTGGTTTCAGAGGTTTTTTTGGCCACAGTTTGCTGGGCGGCAGACCATATATATCGCAGGCTTCAGTTTGCAACTTCTTGAAGGGAGTTTGTATGGACATCAATTATGCAGAATGTAGAGCTTTTATCTCCAACATTTGTCTGTGACAGACAAGTTTGAAGCTTTTGTTTTGGGTCATATCTTCGTTGTACAGTCATGATGACAAAGTTTGCTTTCATGCACTATAATCGCATGTGGAAGACGGATGTCGAGCCTGCATGCAGATTATCTCGTCACTGTTCAGTTTGCGACAAAGTTAGGTACTTTTTTCATGAGTAATATGGATGTTGAGGGAGGACTGTGGGTCATCTACAACAGAATCTGTGGGCTCCCGTGTTTTCCACTTTTTGGCATATGATTTGCTAGAATACCTGGCTGACATTGCAATCTGTCGGTGCATAAGAACTAGCAATGATGATGGCTGAATACTTTTATTTTTCACCACCCTGCTGCTGCTGATGCGTATGGTTTGCCTATTCGAAGACTTGCGCTCTACGGGTAATTCTGGACTCTTCTTTTAAATTTGTTTCTTCGTATTCATTTCATCCGTTAAATGTTACTCTAGTAATTTTCATATTCTATACTATAGGAGTTTTCTCAATTTTCTATTCTTATATCCAAACTGAAACAATAAGGCTTCACTGACTCCTCCATGTTTATAGAATCTTATCCCCCCCTTCTTGTGTGTACATGATAGTGGTCCAGACCTGCCCTTAATTTCTTTGCAAGGACCAAAACTTTGTTACCCAAAAATAAGTGGAACCGCCTTTTGGCACTGTCCGGGGGAGCAACCCATAATCTGTGAAATCAATTTGTAATGCTCGAGTGCAATAATAACTAACAATGATAGTGAGGAGGAGGATAATGATGGGGAAAGGTTGAATAAATGATCATACTACCAATTTCCTTGGGTTATGTCTATCCTTGTTCGAGTGCGATGATTGTTGAGCCGAGCATTTACAGTACCCGAAATTGGAAATGAATTTATTTAGAGACGTGGAATCCGATGAATGCCCTAATTCCGTTATAACTAACTTATGCGGCTTTGTAATTAGCACAAGTTGATTTGGATGTATTGTATGGACATGAATATGAATATTCCAAGTTCATATGATATGGTATGATATGTATAAAGTAGCAGTGCAGTGGAGAACAGTGAGTGTGGGTGGAAAAGAGGGGACAAGGAGCATGAAATTAAGGGGAAGAAAGAGATTCAACACAAATGTTGTTGAAGGAACAAAGAAGACAGTGTTTTTGTTGAAACTTTGTATAAAGTGTGTAATGCCAAAGAATGAAGAGTGGAACAGAATAGAAGTTACAGTGGAGGAGGAGGATAAGGATTATTGATTGTGATGGTAAATATTGGTGAGAGAGAGAGAGAAGAAGGAATAGTCAAGTCACAGTCACAAAGAGGGTCATGGAGTTGGCACTGTCCCATTAATGCACAATATCAGATCCAGATTCTTCCTTCCATCACCCCCATACATACTCATAGCTTAGACATGGAGTTGTGTGTTGTGTAGTGTTAGAGGTGCAATTCGAATTTTGGATCAGAACGAAAAGGAATAATCTGAATCCGATCAGAAAACGGTTTGGGTTAGATATATTTTATTTTTAAACAAGGATTAGATATAATTAATTTTAATATTTTAGTGTAAAATGAGTGAATTTGTTCAATCCAATCTATACTTGTAGAGGAAAAAATTCAATGGATCGGATTAGAACTATAATTTTAAGGTTTTACTCTTAAGTTGAAAATTGAACAAATTCTATAATTTTAAAGTGTCACACACCACTGAATAGAGGATCTAGTACTATTAAAAATCTGTTATCTATCAAGATAGAGTGGACCCTTGCATAATATGGCTCACCCTTGGCTCCGCTATTCGTAATGACCTTAAAATTTTTGGATCAAATTTGTTTGGATTTGGATTAGAAAAGGTCAATCCGAATCTAATTTGAGAAAGGTTCGTATCAGATTAGATTTTTTTCGTAATCAAATGGGATGAATTTAGGATTTTTTAGGGTAAAATGACTGGATTTGTCCAATTCATTTTAGTCCGTATTTTTGCAAGAAAGATCCTATCGGATCCAATTCAAAATTGATTGTTTCAAATCGAATTAATTTTAAGTCAAATTCGATTTCAGGTACCGTGGGTTTGGACCCAATATATACCTCAAATTGGCTTTTGGTAATGACCCTATGGAAAGGGTCACTCTCATAGGGACAACCAAAAATAAATGCATGCATGCATAAGCATAATATATTTCACTTCAACTGCTCACAAAGCTTCACTATATTTCATTTCATTTTCAATGTGCTTACATACAAAAGTTTCCTTCTTATTTGTTTTTTCATTTCACTTTGAATAATTGTAGGGCATAGAAAGCAAAAAGGAGAGTAGATTTGTATACATATATGCATTTGCTATGAAAGGCGTGCAAATCCATACCCTAGACCTTATAGAGCCGTCCCTTTCACCACACCTTTTTTTTTTTTTTAAATTCGAGCTACACAACAGGGGGTAGCTTTCCCCTTTTAAACCAAACCCCATCCCACCCGACACAATGAGATTTAAACCCACGACCTCCTACATGGAGATGTTTGTCTTGACCATTGCGTCACCCCTTAGGAGGCTCACCACACCTATTAGGTAATAATAATTCACTCCCTCCTTTTATTTCTAGGGTTTGCATATTTGCCAACAATGATCTCTCTCTCTCTCAACAATTAACTTAGAGTTGTCAATTTGGACTCGAACTAACCAACTTTCTAGCTGGGTCAACCCCGCACAAATCAGCACATTTTATGCTTTAAAATTGAAATCCAAATGATTTCCAACATATGTAAATTTGTTGAGAGAGAGACCAAACCAAAAGTACTTTTTGGTTGGGTGTGGGTCAGGCTCCATCAACCTGAAATCCGACATACCAATTGATATAGAGGGTGAGAAGTCGATCTGAAATCTAAATTAGTTAATTATCAAATCCATCGCTAAGTTAAGCGGGAAATAACAAACATGGCATGTGCTTCGGGACAAATTCTTTTATCTCGCAAATTTTTTGCTCTTTCTAAATTTCTCGCAAATAAAACTTAGCTAGGGATAGAATTTATCCCTTGCACGCTTCAGAACAAATTATATTCTCTTGCAAACATTCAGTTTTCACAAACAAAACTTATCAAGGGATAGATTTCGTCCCTCACAATGTATGTCGCTATTTTACGGTTTTTCTAGATAGTCTAACAACGAGAATAGAGATCAATGTAGGTCGTTATGTTCATCGTATGCAACTATCTCTACTCTTTATGGGTATGTATATGTATTTTTCAATTGCTTGTATTTTGTCATTCAAATATCAATTCAACAACTTATATAGTAAATAAATTATGAAATCAAGTTTTGATCAATCAATGAAATAAATGTCACACTTTAGCTTGTGTCCATATTTGCTTAATGAAAGTTATAAAAAAAATTCATGAACCCATAAATTTACTTATCATGTTCATTTAGTTGGAAAAAAAATGGTGTCCATAAATATGAATATGGTTTAACTTAAATTTGTATAGCAGGTGATGTGCAGGTAGAGAAGCATAAACATGTAAATGTTGTTAATTAATGGGTAGATTAAATAATTATAAGATTCAGTACAAATATGAGATATGGATGTTGGGAATTGCAAAAATTAAATAGAGGCAGATGACATAACAGAAGGGAATAATTGTTGGCCTTAATTAAAACCAGGCCATCAAAAAGATGTGGTCCATATATATATATATGCATATATAGTCAAAGATATATATATATATATATAATATTTCCACATGATGATGATGATGATGTTGTATCATAATCAAATTCAATGTGAATATGAACATATAGGTAAATTTGTGTATGAACACATGACAAGCATGCAACAACACCATGTAAAAACCTATCAGCATTTTGTGCAAGAATTAAATAGGACACAAAAATGTGAAACATTTATTAATTGTATGATGTGATCATATGGTGAATTAATTAGAAGGAACCCTTTCTCTCACCCCCCACAAATATATGGAGTTGGTAACTTGAATCTAACACTTGGACATCTAAAATTCAATCCAGCTTAAAAATAAACTAATTCGATTCAATTAATTTTTGGATCATATCATATTTATCCCGTAAATAAATACGGAGCAGATTCAAGTTGGCATGAATTCAGATATTTTACATTAGTATTTTGAAATTTGTATTGATTCAATCCGATCTAATTCGAACCTTTTGGATCGAATTTAGATTATTCTATTAATTCGAACAAATCCGACCCGAACTCCTTAATTGGATTTACATTAGTCTTTATTAATCCAAACAAATTTGATCTGAACTCTGAATTGTCATATCTACATGTGTATATGTTACGTAATATGTATAGTGTGTGTATGCAGTGCAACAGCACAGTGATGAGTTCCTCGTTCATCAAACCGGATAGGGCAAATTTGTACTAATTCGCTCGTTTTATACTAAAAACTAAAATTCGATATGATCTGATCCAAACTTTGTTCGAATTAGATTCAGTTTATTCTTTATCAACTTAAACAAATTCGATCTGAAAACTGAATCGTGTATGTGTGTACATGTACATACGCAGTGTAACCAGACAGTGATGGGTTCCTTGTTCATCGGATCAAATAGGTCAAATCCGCCCCGCACGAATGCGTTCTATACTATATATTGATCTGAACCCTCTTCGAACTACATTCAGATTACTCTATTATGATTCCGAACAAATCCAATCCAAACATACCTGAATGGTCACATCTACATACATACATACATATATATATGTATGATATGTATATGCAGGGAAGCAGGAGCAGCACAGTGATGCATGGGTTGCTGGATCTTTTTCTAGTTTGTAGTATGTAGTTGTTAGTATGAGTCAACTACTGGAAAGTGATAGTACCAGCTACCATCTGCCATTGTCAAACTCCAAGTGATGTGTGTCACAACAACCAACTCCCCATATTTATCATATTTCTATTTAATACACATACTACTTGTAATCATTACACTTTTTGTATTTATTTATTTATATCACCTACATTTCACTACTGTGTTTCATTGTATAAAGAAAGAGTAGAACAAAATAAACTGAAATAGGGTGATTTGGTGTAGTGGTGATGCATTTGCAGGTGAAATATTGGGTATTGGAGCCAATGTGCTTTCCAATGGGTTGAATTAGGGATTGCCAAAAATTCACTTATTATTGTATATAAAGTCAACCCCCATATTATGCATTTGGAGTGTTTCTTACTATTTGTTCTTCTAATATTTTAATCACACCCAACAACAACTTGGCTATTCATTCTATTCCAACTTGTCTTATAATGTAGAGTGTATGCATAGGACTTGTTTGGGAACAAAATTTAGAAGCGGCAGAAAATTATAAGGAGGTAGTTGAAACGGTTAGAAATTATAAGAAGTTGTTCTAGAAAGTAAAGTTTTGTGTAATAGTATGTTAATTTGGATAAAAACAATAGGTTGAAATAACAAAATTGAACGTGAAGTATTTAAGAAACAACTTAATTTTATATCAACCATATACATATATGCTCTTATAAGATGTTCAATGTTGATCATAATAAATTATAATCAACATATGCATTAGCTGAGTAATTTAAACAACAACATAATAACATATCATATTTGGTCGACCTCATATTGCAGAAGCAACATATAGCATTTCACAAGTCAAGAAAACATAATAGAATCGGGCGACCTTATTGATGAATCAGATTATGAGAACTAGAAGTTAATTTACGCATTATCTCTCATCCTTAAAGGATGCCAAAAATTCCACATGAGACATTGAGCTCGTACATGAATCAATGTCTTTAAAGAAGTTTGGCTTTTGAAAACCACCATATTGTACATTTTAATTACCGAACAAACAAGTGTAAAGTTTTGCTTATGCTACATCTCTTTGAGTAGACAGTAGTGTTGCCAAACGAACACGTAGAGTTGGATGATATTGGTATATATATATTGTATGTAGCCAGAGTACACAACACTGGTAGTGAGATTCTATAACAATATTCTTCTTTACACACAAACTAAACAAAAAAAAAAATTTTAGCTTAAACCTCACATAGATGGAAGACTTAAGTCGGAGTATCGCCTTATAACATATACCCAACACAATATTGATTGTCTATAGCTAAACTACACTGTCGAATGTACGAATCATTAACGCTCTTCTTCACGTAAAGTCCGGATAAGAGAGTTGAACTTTAACCTTACATGAACAATGGACTTGAGTAGGAGTATCACCCAACACACCCCCACACAACACTGATTCTGATGAATGATGCATGGGGTCATGTTATGGTCAAGTCATATATGCTATGCATGCATGCATGGGATGGGCATGCAGTGTCAGCATCATTCACCAGATGAAGAAGAGGAGGATTGAAGAAGAGAGAGAGAGATGAAAGGAGTGATACTATAGACTGCAGAGCCTGGAGAGAGAGAAGAGAGCATTTAAAGACAATGTCATGATTGCTAACATACGTCATCATTGTCATGCAATGTTTTTTTGACTACCTTTGAATTTCTCTTCTTATTTTCCACAACTACATACACATATACATATATAAATATAAATATACCCCCCTTCTTTTCTGTGCTCTCTCTGCATTGGATTTTGCATTACAATAAATGTTATGTTATGTTTTGTTTTGTCTTTGTGATGGATTGACATTTCCTCAGCTAAACCTAAACGGCCTTTCCATTTCATATCATACCATAAACTCACATTTGGTAGTTAGTTTCTGCCAAAAACACACAAGACAATTAAGAGAAAAAGAAGAGAAGCGCAAGAGCTAAATATAGGAGAGAGAGAGAGAGTGGTAATAAATAATGACACAGACTACACTACACACACCATTGCATTTGTATTAATGACTGAATTCAATAACACCCTTTTTGTCCCAAAGACTTGTCTTCTCTTCCCTTACCTTCTCTTCTGCTTTTTTGGGAAATGTATTGTATTCTTATTGTATGCTCCTCTCATAAACCCTATCAGATCTCCTCTCTCATGAATAACTTGTTATTATAATTCACATGATTAAGAGCTTGTTTGGAAGGTCTATTAATGTACGCAAAAATTCAGTCGAGAGTTTTTTGTTTTTGATCAGTTACACAACAGGGGTAGCTCTCTCTCATTTACCCGAAATTCTACCATATGCCGTCAACTAGGAAGCTCGAACCTGAGACTTCAAATAGAATCCAAAGCGCTTAAACCGATTGGTCCAACATGTCCTGATCAGTCGAGAGTTGTTTGATTGTTGGAATATGAGAGAACAATTTTCGGATATTTAAACTTCACGTGAAGTTGTAGATTCATGCCCCAGCTTCTGCAGCTCTAGCTTACGGCATTTCACACTCAATTTTGACCCTAATTGATGATGAAAATAATTTCAACTCATGTTAATTCTTTAATTGATAATTGACTCTCTTCTTCAACAACTGGTCATTAATTTATTTTGGTTAAGTTAACTAATAAAAAATATAGTAAGGTTTCCTTAAAGAAGATATGGGTCGACATCATATTTAAGATAAACATGTTTTATTGTGTAGATCATGCAATTTTCACAGTCGACTTATGGTCGGTCAAAATATTAGACATGTAATAATCTAAGAATATTTTAATATAAATTCATAACTCTACCATTCATTTCAAACTATTTTATCAAAAAAAATCATAATCAAGCATTTCTTTTAAACCTTCCTTCACACATTGGTTAACCCAAACCAGCCCTAATACTTTTTTAGGCAGTAGTATTTTTTCTCTCTCAACAATATATACATTTTTAGAAAAGAAAATTATAATTAAGATGATGAACCACTCTCCTACTTGATTGGCTATTAGTAGCTATGAGTAGTTCTTTTCTTTCTCTGGCTAAAAGACCAATTTAATACTACTTACATGCAATTACTAGTTGAAGAAACCACACAAACATATAAATGTAAATATACAAATTAATGTATTTATGATTTGTCATTATGTCATGCACAATTTTGGTTATTAATATCCTGCAACCTTCATAATTAAATGGTTCAACAAACAGATCCACCATGCATTCAATGTCATCTTATGACATATATATACACCATATATTGTTGCAAGATTTACAGCATTTTTATTTACAATTTCAGTGTTCTCAATGAGTTTTAATTAATTATTATTTAGACAAATAACAAATCAAAAGATCACAAAAACTAAGGTTGCTTGCTTGTCATGGTGAGTTGGGATTGTATTTATGTAGGGATAAAGTTTGGTCTCCCCTTATAAGTTTCTAGAGAATGATACTTGAGTAACTATTTCCGTTTTAGAACATGGCACGTCAACGAATCGTTCTAAAATATCTTTATACTTGTTATAAGATGAATAATTATTTAATTAATTATGTTATACCCATGTGCTTTATGTGAATTATTTTATATCTCATAATATTTATATAATTATATCTTTTTTATATCTATCAAAAAAATATTTAATGTTTAAAAAAACATACTCTCAATAATTTCAAACTCTAAAATTCTAACGTTCTCCGTTCTCGTTTTCGATATGCGTTCTGAAGCGTTCCACAATCCCGATTCACCATATATACTATATAGACCCTCTTTGGAACTCTTAATCTTTTTATTCTAAAATCATTGGTTCATGCTAATTTTGACTAAAAGCTTGGATTTTTTTACACATGCACAGGCTGCATGTAGGGTTTGAAAATAACAGGAAAGATAGGCAAAAAGGATATTGAGGTCTCAATCTCATGATGCAAAAGTGAGAATAATCAATCAAAATCATAGCAACATTGTTGCACATATGTTGTTTTGTTGTTGTTGTATATACTTGAAATTGCAAATAATGTATGTAGAAGTAGCTGTGGGATTATTATCCAACAGTGTAAAGAGAAAAATTCAAGAGGCTACAAACAAAACCAAACCATATGATCAGATTCAGACCCCCCCTTTTTTTCTCTGCATATATCTGCATGCCCAATGCCTATACAATGGCACATTTAATGAGGAACTTGAAAACAATCCCTACCATATAATTATTTTGTGCAACTATTTTGCTTTGCTGCTTTCTACTGTTTTCCAATTGTGGGTCTACAACACACTACAGCACCAAGCTGTGAAATACTACTAATTCAGCAATATTTTATAATGCCATATATTGGAGTGACTACTGACTACCTTGTAGTTTATAGGTATAGGTTCAACTAAAGATGTAAGAGAAAACCTAGTAGGTGCATATAGACTAAATGCATGTACAAGTAGAGGTGGTAATTCGGATTTTGGACTGAAAACGGGTTTAGATTGGATAAATTTTGGATCTTTAAAGTAAATTTAACGGTTTTGTTCGATTTGATTGATACTTTTCAGGGATAAATCCAGTCTGACCCAAAAATTGATTAGATCGGATCAGTTATATATTATAAATGCGTGCATAATGGAAGATCTTAAGGCTATCGCTAAAAATTATAGTTGCTTTTCAATTTAAACACTTCAATATTGACAAGTGGCATTTGTGCATTTAGATGCTCTCAAGTTTTATTTGCAAACATAACTATGAAAATTTGATGTTTGTTTTAATTTAGTCCATTTAGTAACAAATTTTCTTTCAAATTCTCCCTTTTATTACAACGATGTCTAAATTGATGACCAATTGTAGATAAAACGTATACTAATGTATTGTTTAGGAACAAAAATGAATACTAAAGGAAATACATTAAATTATAATTGTATTTATAATTCAAAAATGAAAAATAAAATGACACGTTGACTAATTTAGGTGGCACAGTTACATAAAGAAAAACAATTTAGAACACAATTGAGGGGATAGTAAGGGAACTAAATTGAAACAGAAAGAAAATCAAGTTGGAGAGAAACTTAATTGGCACAAAATAAACTAATTATACTTTGAAGGGACCATTTTAAAATATATTTAACTCTTTCAAAAACTTGCTTGGTTCGTTTATAAATTAATTTGGGTATAAATATGTCTATTTTAATGTAAACAAAGTTAGGAACCAATTTGGATTCAAATACAAAAATATTAAGGAAAAATTGAATTTTATTCCATTTAGTCTATCTAATCATTCTCCGTTTAATTATCCAGACAAGACTAAACTCAGATAAATAATAGTGTTATCATGGCACTAATTAACAAGAAAAGTTGTGGTTAAGAAAAGAAGAAAATAAAGAAATGAAAACCAGTAAGTAATTGAGGAATAAATAATAAATAAACAAGACTAGATGAACAAAATTGCATGTCTATTAAAAATAAGTGGTATATATAGTAAATAATTAAAATGAAAACCCAATTTTGAAGTCCTGTTTCTCTCTCACACACCACTCTATTTTGGCTGCTCCTCCTCTGATATGATATGATATTATCACTTCCATTACTCAAACTTTGATGAACCCTGCAACCAATATTTATAAATAATCACCAATTATAGAAATACAAAAAAAGAGTTACAATTATAGTAATTTATGAGAAACGTAATGCACACATACAACAGCACAACCGTGCGGCCTGTGCACAGGACAAACTACACGCTTTGTTTTGTTTCGCACGCACGGCCAGCAACAAACCAGCCGGTCATGCTCTTGCATTGCACGACCGTGCCATTTCAAAAATAAAAAATCATTAATTTCTGGTCTATTTTTTTTTTTATTCACCCATTTGCTGTCTCACTATGTACATTCATTTTGGTCAACACTGGGAATTGTGTCTTCCTTCCTACCTTTTTTATTTTATTTGGAGATGTGATCACAAAGCCACACTTTTTTTGGGATCAATCATAGTAACAAAATAAATTAAAAAAAATACAAAAATTATAAGTGTGTTTAGTTTTAGGAGACAATTTTCATTTTCTATTTTGTGTGGATTACTTAGAGAATTTAAAATATTTTCTATTATATTTGGTTTAAATTATAAGGTTGAAAATTGAATGTATGCGTAAAAGATAATTTGTGAGACTTAACATAATGTTTTTTTTATTATTGCAAATGAAAAATGGTTCAACTCAACAAGTTTTTTAAATTTTTTTTGAAGGAATATAGCTAAAATACTAGAAGGGTTCATCTCTTTTCATTCTACCTTATTTTATTTAAAATTATTATTGAATTAGTGTTTTTTTGGGACCATTTTAACTATACATATATTATATCAATTCATCTTAGGGATGTGCATTTATTTTCTTTTTGTAATTATATCACTAGCATATCATATCATACCACTCAATTAAGAGTCAAACTAAAATACACATCCAATTATCGAAATCAAAAAAATAAATGCCAAATTGAGACAATTTCCATATACATGACAAAATTATTTTTGTAATTATTATTATTATTATAATTAAGCATAGTCAAATACGATAACTAGAAAGAAAAATTACCTATAATGGGTTTGGTGAAGTTAATGCGTCCATCGGAGAGACATTAAAAACCCTAAGACGGGTCGATGCTCCGGCGGTCGTCTCCGGCGGCCGCCCTCGGTTGCTGGAACTGGCTGATGCTGGCGGACATGTTCATGGCGAGCAGTCCGGCGCCGTCGTAGTTGTTGCCGGCGTCGAAGCTCCGGATCATCTGCTGCTGGTGCTCCCTCGGGAAGAACTGGTGGTGGTAGTGGTGGTGGTCCCGGCCGCCGGCGCCGATGAGGTTGATCCCGAGGTGGTGGTTCTGGGGAGCTCCGATGAGTCCCAGGTTTTGGTACTTGGAGAGCTCCGATTTGGCGCAGCTGAGGTCCAGCTGGAGCTGCCGGAGCTGGTGCTGGAGGAGGCTGATCACGCCGACGCAGCCGTACACCGGGTCCCGGAGCCGCATGTCCGCCTCGTACGCCAGCGAGTTCACGGCGTCTTCCCGCTGGTGCGGGTTGAGCTCGTTCAGGAGCTTTGTGACGTTGCTGGCCCCGAACACCTTGTGCACGTTCGCGAACTTTTGCGGCTGGTCCGGCGGGAAGTACGGCGCGAACACGCACTCCGGCTGGCACTTCCGCCGGAGAAACTTGCATGCCGCGCACGGAGAGTTCGATGAAGACGCCATCTTTGTTTTTCCTCTGTAAACAAAAAAGAAACGCAAATATTATGCTTTCAGATTTAGAGAAGAGCTGCACCTGTTGTGTAACTCAACTGATATAAAATAAAAAACAAGAAACGCGATATTATGTTTCTTTATGTATCCTACTATAATTGACAAAACCTGAAACTGTAATTTTCTCTTCTTGTTATTGTGTTTTCTTGCCCTAAAAGGGTTGGGGATATTTTGAAAATGGTAGAGAAGACAAATACAGATTAGGGTTAGGCCTTTAGGGAGAGGCAGTGTAAAAATTGCAGGAGCACCAAAAATGGAGGTTTCTTGAATTAATTAGCAGAGACTCAATAAATAACAAGAAGAAGAAGAAAAAAAATATCAAGCTACCATATATGGCGGCTTTGGCTAAATTAGGAAATGGATGGAGCTACAATATCTTGTATTTTATAAAAAATTAAAAATAAAACATTTTGGTAGTGAATCTTGAATTGTGATTTTCTTTAGGATACTAACATAAAAACCCTAATCAAGAAAAAATAAAATCAAAACTATATATAAACCAAAAATGAAAATTTAAAGAACACAAAAAATATGGGTACCTGGAAATGGGTTGGAGGAGAGAGCTAGCAAGAAGAAGAGGCTATAATTAAGAGATGTGTATGTGAGATTGGATCTCGTGTAGATTTATATATTTAAGGGTTTTCTTTCTATAATTTCACTGTTTTCGATGAAAAGTTTCGAAGCAGATCTTGCTTGAATTTCATAGAAATTTTTACTTCATTTTCATGTAAAGATGAGACTTTTGAGAGGGAGAGAGAAAGAGAGGACCTTCTTGGGATGAACTCAAGAAATAAACAAAAAAAAATAGAGTAAAAAACCATTATTTTACATAAAGAAAAGAATCAGAAAAGTCTGACTCAAGAAGATCTTGGGATGAAGAATTAACTCTAAATTCTATTCTTTTTGTCTCGGGAGTTCAATAAATTATTTAAAAATATTTAAATAAAATTAGTATCATTTGTGTTGCTACTAGCATATTATCTTTTCCGCTACTCTTCTCACTTAAAATCACAAAAAAACAAGTCGTAACAAGTGAGACGGTTAGCGAAAAAGATATCAGATAGCACGTTATAACACGAGTTATTAGTATAATTTCAGTAGTATACACTGACGACGATTCTTGGCCTTGTGCTCTTCTTGGTTTCTTCAGTCAAACCCTTCTCTTCTTTTTTCCACTATGCTACACAACACACAAGAACACAACTGTACACTGTTGACTGATCATCACAAAAAGAAAAAAAAAAAAAAAAAAAACTGAATCAATCTTTACACACCTGAGCTTAAAAATATGGATCTTCTTTTTGGTTTCTTGAGTCAGTTTCTGGGTTTTGTTGCAAGCTAGCTAGAGCACCAAGATCATAGATTCAAGATTCATGTATGTGACATGTGCTTTAAAGGGTTCATGCAAAGTGGGTCGATGTTATATTTTAATATGGGTTGGTGGCTGTTTCTTCGCCGGAGATTGGAAACGGCACGGAACAAGCATATAAAGATGGTGATGATGGTACGATGATGGGAAGGGAATATATGAGTTGTGTGTGTGTTGTTGTTTTGTTTGTTTCTCGGGAAAAAGAGAGAGAAAAACGGCGTGGGAGGAGAAAATGGGAGAAAGTCCCCCAGAAGCAGAGGCTAAGGAGTCGCTGAGAAAGCAAAGACAACGTGAGTGAGTGAAGGAGATGTAGGAGAGACCCAATATGGGCTCAGTCTCTGCCTCTGCTTCTTATTATTGTGATGTGTTTAGAGAGAGAGAGAGAGAGAGAGAGAGAGAGAGAGAGAGAGAGAG
>JAYMTF010001824.1:0-21146 GCA_036897485.1 Pelargonium nanum | reverse complement strand
AAATCACATGTGGCACCTCCGTTAAGGAGGATGTTGAGTTAACAAACAAGCACTTCCTATTGTAGCTCAACTGATAAAAAAAATAGTAATTCTTTGAACCAATAAAATTGTGAAACCGTTTTTTATTTTTTTAAAATACAATTGTGAAACGTGTTACTTTGATGAACAAATAAAAAATAACTATGTGGTCGACTATTATATGTGATTATTGACAAATATCAGATCATATAACTGTGTGGTTGACTTTCCTTATTTGTGTCTGCCGTCATCTGTGATTATTGACAAACATCAGATCATCTAACTATATGGTCGACCCTCATATGTGATTATTGGCAAACATTAAATCATTTTTGTCTGCGGTCGACCCTCGTCTTTATGTGGTTGACCCTTTTTGTTCTTCTCTCTCCATGGTCGTCTATCTAGGTCACTCTCTTAATGCAATTTTTGTTCTCTCTACTCTTTGCTTAATCGATCTCGAACTCGAGACTGGTGGTTAAAGAAGTCAGAGTCAGGGGCGATGCTGGAGACGGAGCAAAATGATGAGGGGTAATTTGGGATTCAATTTTCTCACATGAGCTACAATAACTCTCACATGAGCCTCCCACCTCCTGCGAAAAAAACTCCCTCATGAGCTCCTGTGAGAGTGAATATCTGAAAGACGGAGCTACAATAACCCAACAACCAAACAACTTTTAGATCAAATGTCTACAGGATTTGGTCATGCGAGAGAGAAGCAGATGATCCAACAACTACTAAACTGAAAACATCTTGAAACTTGGATAACCTCTCCCAAATACTTAAATCTTAAACTTATGAATTAATTCAATTTCTTGAAGCACAACAAACAAACGAGAAGAGAAAGTTGAATTTATATAATATTGAAAACTAACCAAAGAAAACTCATGATGGGACCTGAGCAATTCAATTCCACGTTTATAAAACATGAGTTGTGAGTAAAATAAAGATTAAAAGGCATGATTTGAAATGGGTACAGCCCAAAACGTGCAACTATGGCTAGCTAATATATATATAGAAAAGTGGTCCCATTATCTCTCTTTCATTTGGCAATAATGTTTGGTGATGGTAGGCATATACATTTACATTTTACTCGCTGCTAGGTGATGAACACACACACTAATTCGGA
The DNA here is from genome assembly GCA_036897485.1 of Pelargonium nanum. Taxonomy (NCBI): domain Eukaryota; kingdom Viridiplantae; phylum Streptophyta; class Magnoliopsida; order Geraniales; family Geraniaceae; genus Pelargonium; species Pelargonium nanum. The sequence goes on along the minus strand of JAYMTF010001824.1, from coordinate 20,002 downwards.
TTTTCTTTTCACACATTCTTGTTCCATTCTGTAGCTTATTATACTATAAGTGTCTTCAAATAGTGCATTATCCTGATAATATATTAATATTATGTTATTATTATGCTTTATTTATATATTCTTTACTTTATCCTAAAAGATTATCGTCCAATAATTTCAATTGAATTAAAACAAACACTCAATTAACTACAAAAGAGTACCATGCATACGCAAATAAAGTTCACTGCAAGTAATATCTTTGCATTTAAACTAAATATACCAGCAAAGAGAGAAATGTGCATTCATACAATGGATCTTATTGCAGTTAATTGCTGGTAAGAACAAGATAATGTACAATGACAAATCAATATTGACAAATAATGGAAGAGAAATCAACATTAATAAAAACTTAAAACTTAAAAATTCAATCAGTCCAGATGAAACAAAATAAAAACCTTAAATCATTTTGATGATACACATGGATCGTTCTTGGGAGCACGAAGTGTACAATCAGTCAAAATGTGGATAATAACCACTCTAGTGTCACACATATTTTCTAGAATCTTTCATGTTTTGCACTTTTTGGTTGTATAATTCAAAAAGAAGAGAACAAATGGGAAAGATGGTGGTATATATATGTACATCACCTCTGGACAGCGGTTATGGGTTACATATATTATATATATGGTCACGTACTGCCAATTTTAGCTTATCATTATGGGTTCTTCAACCTGTGTGACCTTAAATTGTAAGGAAATGCAAAATATAAAGTGTAAATAGATTATAGATGTGTTGTAAAATGAAAATTTGTAGCATTGATTTTTTAGGGGGAATATGGGTGACCGGATAGGCATTGCAAAAGATGCGGAGAGGGGGGCTGGGCCCACTTGGAAGATATATGAGGATCAGACGGTGGGGCCTACGAAGATGACGCCACGCCATACTACTACTGCCTGTGGGTCCACCCACATCCCTGTCGGCAATCCGGAGGCGGATCTCTCTTCTCTTTTTTTTTGCTCTTTGCTTGCTTTAAACCCTAACTTCTTCATTTTAATAATTGAAGTTATCTATTCAATATTTAGGCCACATGAAGTAAGTTAAATTGATGAAATTGTTAAGTTCAAGTAATTACTTGTTCGTTAATAGAATATTGTTGTGCAAATAGGGTAATTGGCCATAAAGTATATATAATTGATTCAAAGTAACATTAATATTTGAATGTTTAGGTAAAGTCTATAAGTTGGATTCTTGAGAATCCAACTTACATTAGTTAGGGTTATGCTCTAAACTTGAGTTTGTGTTCTTTTTCGGATTCCCGAGTCAAGCTTTGAGTCCTCAAACATAAACACTGTTATTTTTTAAAATTACTTGCGTATACGTCAAAATTCATATTAGATGTAAGAATGAAATTTCTGTCACGAGAGCTCCGTTAAGTAAAACTTTGGCATCAAGCTTTGCTCATGTACTTGAAGTAGCCCTAACCTTTACGCATGAAGATCTATGGATAAGCCTTTGCGTTGCAGCACGAGGCCCTATCTCGATATTTAGAGGGTGAGTATGGATCGACTAGCTGATCGATCTATGAGGCGAACATTAGACATGTGAACGAGACAGTAAAAATAGTTTAATATGCTCTCAAACCAAATTAAAACATATTCATCACAAAACAAAAAGTGTAATAAAATCACCTCATTGGCTCATTCTTGCCTCTCATCTCTCTTGTTATATTGAGTTATTTAGGAGGGTTTTTTTTCTTCTTGTAATTTAAATAACTTTTTTGGAAGTAATTGTAAAAGAGATATGATAGAGAAGGAGAAGGAGGAGGTGTGGTGAGCCTGAGCCCATAATAACATTCATCTTTTAATATTAAAGAGAGAGGACCCCAAGTCATGTGGCGCCATAACCACCACACCCTGTGCTGACACGTCAACGTCAACCTCCTTACCCAAAACAACACCATGATTTATAGATGATATGATGATGAGAATGAATCAAATATTCTATAATTATTTCTTCTTTATTATATACTACTACTCCTTTTTTAACTGTGTTGTTGTTTTGTTCAACTATTTTTGCCTTTCTATTGCAAAATCATGGAATTGTCTCTCTAGCTACAATATTGACATATTGTTAATTAATTATAAATAATATAATAGTATTACAGCTAGCAATAGCAGTAGCAGTAGAAGTAAGAAATAGCAGTAGCAGCAAGTGAGTTTCTGTATGTGTTCATGGCTGGCTTGTCCTTTACCCATCAATCCAATCCAGTGTTAGTCAAGTTGGGTCTACTTGCAAGCTTTCACTTTTAGGGTACAATGTACATGCATCTCCATTTTCCACCTATCATTTTCTTTTTCTATCTCTACTTCTCTTTCTCTAGTAGTAGTAGAAGTGTTGTTGATTGTTGAACTCAACTCAACACATAAATTGCCAATATGCCATTGCCTCCCTCCCACCTTGAGCTTGACAAGGATACATCATGCATGCTTTTTCTCAAACACTACCCCCCTCCTTTTTGTCTTTGCATCTTTTTCTTCTCTACTTTCATTCATTTCTAATTACCGCATTGTAGTACTACTTCCCTACACTCTTCTTGATAAGTTAAAGAAATACATAACGAACACTGGCGATGACATTTCTGTTAAAATTATTGAACTTTGCTGAAATTAATGAAATTTTAGGAGATCAGCATGAACCATTGCCTAATATGGTCGCGCGTTCTACGTACCTCCGCTATTGGCACCGTTGAATTAACAAACCGCGCAAAATCCTGACCGTGTATTTTCGTTTTTATTAAGGGACGGAGTATTTGACAGATCGACTTGACTGTTGAATTAGTTTTTTTTTATCAAAAGAAGAAACTAATATAAGACCTCAAGAGGGTCAAACAAGCAACAAGTTTGAAAAACTATTATAGTCATCCAAAAGTAACAAACGAGCACGAAGAAGCGTATGAAATAAAATATTACAATCCGAAAGAGATGAAAAACAAAATTTGGCCATAAAATTCGCCACATGATTTTCTTGTCTCCCCACCTGTGAAAACATAAAATTTCGGATCTAGAAACTCTATCCATGCACTCCAATATCAAGGTTCTCCAAGGGTAGGTTACTTATTAACAATAACTATAAATAAATAAAATGAAGCCATATTACTTGATGAGTTGAGTGATGAAACTGCATATATAAGACTTTGTTTCGGCCCCACTAACCAATTGAAGTAAGAAACAAAAATATCAGCAAGTAACACATGTGGGAGTTAGGTACTCTACTCTACTCTACACCTTTCATTGAAAGGTGATTTAGAGTCAACAATGCAAGAGTTATTACAGTTTTAAAAAAGCCTACAGGCGAGCTGATGAGTAACACATTTGTTGCAATAGATGAAAATAATAATAAGATAGGGCTAATGCATCTTCGTTGTGACGAATGTGGATCAAAATAAACTTCGCTATTCCTGCACTCTAAATAAGATTATCCAAAAATTAATGAGAACTACAATCAATTGTTGTACAAAGCTGTTATCACTTTCTTTGGGCAAGACAAAGTAACATAATTGAATTGCGACGTATTTCATGTTTTTGCGACGTCTGTATGATGTCCACATGGTGTCAAAAACGCTCGTCGCAAATTTCAATTTTGTAGATTTTTTACAGATTCATGGTACTTATAAGTTGCAAAAATGAGCCGTGAAAAGTTTAGAGTAACAAAAAAAGAGTTAAAGATTAACATGTGCTTTTTTAGTAGCAAATACACACGAGTCATATGCAACTATCCCTTCGCTGTTTTGATGATATATATAATATGTCACACTCACTTTAATATGTATTGTCACTTTTTTTAAAGTATCAAAAATTGAGATTTTGTAAGGATCCATCAAGCTCTCATATCCATTGAATTTCCCATGTTTTTATTCATAACAAATTTGATACAAATATACATTATTTTTCTAGTTTGGTGCATTGAGTAAACTTGTTCCAATGACCTAATGAAGTTGAATTAAAAATAATAATAATCATAATGAGTTAACTTAATGGTTTAAGGAGTTAAAAAAAACTTAATGGTTTAAGACACACTTCTTTATGAGAAATAATGAATTGAGTCACTCAATGGGAAGGATGGAGAAGGTATTGGGATAAAATGCAAGGACCTCTAGAATAATTTTTATTTTCATTTTCAGAAAAAAAAAAACTATGTGTAATTGAGTAATAAAAGGTTTTGATGGGAGGAAAAAGCTAGAGATAGAATAATGGAAGCTTATTATTCCAAAAGACCTCACTTGTAAAAGAAACATTTAAAAGGAAAATAGATATGTTTGTTAGTTAGCAATAGCATATGTCCAGAACCAGGAGATATAAAGGAGCTGTTACTCAGTACAACAAAGCAAACATTGTCCAGTCACTTCAGTTTCTTATTCCTAATCTCTCTGTTTTCCCCTCCAATTATTTTACTATTCTCTCTTCTCTCAACACAACACAACACACTCCCAAAAATCACTCCCCTGTTTTCAATCTCTCTCTCTCTCTCAGCTCAAAAAAACAAGAAAAACAAGAACATCAAGAAGAGAAACCCATATCAGTTTCAAGCCCAGCCATTAATATGCATCTTGAAGCTTCTCTCTTTTTGCCTAATGACCCACCATCACTAACACTCCATTTCTTGTAGTTCTTGGTCCTTCTGGGAAGGATATGGATTTTGGAGTGGCTGTGGGTTTGGATAGGTGGGGTGGTTCTTCACACTCTGCTTCTACTTTTGCTCCTTGTCCTTCCTCAGATCCTTTAACACACCATAAACGCTACGGATCTGGGTTTCTTAAGCAAGAAACATCTGGAGCTTCAACTATTGATGAAGATGACTGGAGGAGCTCAAAGCTGCCAAAAACTGTTCATGACAGCAACACTAATGACTCTGCTTCTAAAGCAATGCTGCTGAGATCTAACACTTCTCTCTTTTCTTCTGATGGTCACCAACACCAGCAAATGCTGAGCTTCTCTTGTCCCAAATCAGAGCACCAAAATGCTACCTTCCCTAATTACTTGAACCACCCATTTTCTGCTTACAGTAGAAACAGCAGCAACACAGGTATTAATTAAGTAAAGACTCTTGCTTTTTGTTATTGGTTGGTCTTTTCATTGAAATCTACAAGTGTTCTCTGCTTTGAGTCTTGTCACAAAAAAGTTCTACTGTTTGTGGGATGTGGGTTATGGTTAACAAGTGTTTTCCATCACTGTACTGTCTATTGGGCACAAAAGAAGAAACCAAAAAAGGCAAAGAAATGAAGCTGTGAGCTGCTAGGAGATGATGGGTAGAGCTACAAGGGCATGAAAACTGAAAAAGCCCCAGTCTTTGATTCATTTTCAAATCCCAACCTTTTTTTCTGGGTTTGTTTGTGTTTTATTTTCTTGTTATATCAGAGACAAGAAAAATTCTTGATTGTTGTAGCCTCCTTAAATGTTACAGACATGTTTTTTTGCTTCCCTGCCCTACCAGAAAGTCCAGACCCCCCTTCAATACTTTATTTATTTCTACTTTTTGTATACACAATTTTATGAAAATGGCTTGTTTAGTTCCTGTTTCATGGGTTCTTTTTCTGGGTTCTGTTTCAGGGTACTGCAATGGAGGAGTCTTGAATGGTGGTAACATGTTGACAGGAGTGAGAGGACCATTCACACCATCTCAATGGATGGAGCTTGAACACCAGGCCTTGATCTACAAATATATCACTGCAAATGTTCCTGTACCTTCCAATCTCCTCATCCCCATCAGAAAAGCCTTTGCTTCTGCTGGCTTCTCTACCTTTGCTGGTGGCCTTCTCAGACCCAATGCATGTATGTTTCTTTGTTTTGTCTCTTCTACAAACATAAATTACATCTCAAGTGTCTTTTGTTCTTTTGTTTCCTCAAGATTAGAGTACTATGTTGGATCAGCACATATTAATTTAGAACCATAGGATTAATGAAATATCTGTTAACAATCATCCACGGGGCAAGTGGGTTTAAGGCGCCTGATTCTTTTGAGGTATCAGGTTCGGGACTCGGTTGTTACGCTTGCTGATAAAAAAAATGAAACATTTGTTGTGTTCTATATGATTTATGTTGTTTATGTGCAGTGGGATGGGGCTCATTCCATCTGGGATTCTCCAGCAACAATGATCCTGAGCCTGGGAGGTGTCGCCGGACTGATGGAAAGAAATGGCGGTGCTCGAGGGACGCGGTTGCGGACCAGAAGTACTGTGAGCGGCACATGAACAGAGGCCGTCACCGTTCAAGAAAGCCTGTGGAAGGTCAAGCCGGCCATGCCGCCGGCGCCGCCAACTCTGCAAAACTGATGCCTGCTGCCTCTCCCTCATCAGCCTCGGTGGTGGCTGCCATTGCACAGCAACAGCTCAATAACTTGCAGCCTGGTGCATCAGCAGCAGCTAATCTTTCTGCTTCCAACAGGTAAAATTAAAAGTGCAAGAAAGTAGATTTAGACCTTAATTGTTACATTCATTGGATTTGACTTGCTATATTTGTAATGGACCATCCCATATCAAAAGAATGTGAAGTTTGTCACCACTTGATATTTATGTTGCGCCCTCCATCTATCTGCTTAAACTTTTGGGTTGTGGTCGGTTCTTTACATGTATCAAAACTGGTTTTGGTTTTGGCTTAGTTGTCATTGTTGTCTCAAGCTTTTGGGTTGGAGTCAATTTTAACGATATTTGCTTTTGAATTGGCAAGTAATAAATTGAGTCTCTTGATTTTGGTTGCAGGATGTATACCAACAAAGAGGAAGTTGTGGGTGAGAGAATGCAAGATTCTTCAGCCCTTTCAATGATATCTCCTACCATTGATGCCAAGTCTAAGCAGAATCCGTTCTTTAATCAGAAACTGCAAAACCCGTTTGAGCAGTCCTCTCGAAATGAGTTCGGGTTTGTCTCCTCGGACTCCCTCCTCAACCCTTCAAATAAGAGCTCTAGCCTGATAAACTGCAGGAGCTTCGGTTCTTCACAGGACCTCAGTGACCGAGACAGTAAAGCGCAACATCATTCCCTGCGCCAGTTCATGGACGAGTGGCCTAAGAACCAGACTGATCGCGCCTCCATTTCCTGGCCTGATCTTGATATGCAATCGGATAGGACACAGCTCTCAATCTCAATCCCAATGGCTCCTCCCTCGGGCTATATGTCTTCCACATCCTCCCCTAACTACCACGAGAAAGTCACTCTCTCCCCGCTAAGGTTGTCTCGTGAGTTTGATCCGATTCAAATGGAGTTAGGAGTTGGCATCAACGAAAGCAGCAGTAGACAAGCGAATTGGATTCCAATCTCGTGGGAGACTTCCATGGGAGGACCGCTAGGGGAGGTGTTGCACAACAACAATAGCACAATGGAGAGCAAGAACTCGTCGTCCGCCCTTAACCTCATGACGGAGGGTTGGGACAACAGCCCTAGCCTAGGGTCATCCCCGACAGGGGTGTTGCAGAAGACTGCGTTCGGTTCCCTTTCTAATAGCAGTGCAGGTAGCAGCCCGAGAGCCGAAAGCAGGACACATGAAGGAGGGGCTAGCTTGTGCAATGACCTTGGCACAACTCTCCCAAATTCTGCATCCTTGCCTACCTAGTAAACCAACTCAGACAAAAATGAGATTATGTTAGCTCACAAATGTAGAGCAAGTGGTTGTATTTTTCAGCTTTCATCTTCAACTTAGTTTGTTTGTTGTTATTATTATTGTTTACCATGTCAGTGATGTGTTTTTATATTTTCTTCATCCTCAGTCTTGGTCATGAAAGATTTAAAGCTTCAAGGCCATTTTAATGGAAGTTTTGGTTCTGATCTTTTTGCGCATGAAAAAGACACAAAGTATAACAAAGTCTTATCATTCATCTATATAAAAAAAAGAGGAATGAGTGAAAGTATCTGGAAAATTGAAAGTTGTTCTTAAAAATGGATTGAGTGACGCTTTTATGCATGTTGTTCATGGTTTCTTGTATTACTTGTTTTGTATGATGTTAAACCAATTTATATAATTGGTACCATATGTGTTTGTCTTAATTTGTATGTATCATTTTCGAGTAGTTGATGTTTTTGATTGTGCTTAGCAATTGTAGGCAACCCTATTATATGAATTGGTCTACCACTGAATATAATTGATTGCCCAATGAATATGGTAAACGAGGTCTTAACCTAATGATTGTTTTGTTCATTTTATCATGCATATAGATGGACAAGAAAAATACTAATCTGTTTAATTGTCCTCCAACTGAGCTCAATCCAACAACACAAGTCAACTTTCTAGTTGGTTTTCTCAAGGTAGTGTAGATTTCATTGAAGGACAAAATTATTCCGAATCTCCTAAATTCAACTCCCTTATAGTAAGTGGCGGAGCCAACTAGGATCGAAGGGTAGGTAAAAAGTTTCGATCATCGATTATAAACGTGATTATTTAGTTGTTATTATAGATGGTATTGTTCTCGAGTCATTTTTTTCCGTACTTTAAAACTATTTTCTCACTAAATTGTCTTAAAAGCGTACTCAACATCAATTTAGTTCATTCAATTTTTAATATTTTTTTAGCGTTGACTCCATTGTTTGAACCCAATTGATTAAGAAGGGATTAAATCACATTGAACACCATCCTTACAACCCCTTAAAAGATATTGTTTAAAAAAAAAATAATGCACACTAACACCAACAAAAAAATAATCAAAACATTAACTAATTACCAACGCACAAAATCAACTAACATGAATTTTTTTTACCTTAACTTGATGTTCCAAATTTAAGTATCAAAGAATGCAACTATAATAAGGTGAACTTGTAATATTTATTTTTGTGAGAGACAAATTTGGCCCCCAAAAGAAAAACTCAATTTAGAAAAATAAATGTATTTGGCTCAAATTAAAACTGAATTTAGAATAAGTGGGCTTTTCTCACCAAGGCGGTGAGCTCTTGTCGTAGAAGGCAAGCTAGGGTTTTCGTTTGAACTGGTCTTTTGGCGGCTGCGTAGGGTTCGGCGACAGGGTTTTCGGCAGGTTTGAGAGGTGTGTTGGACGGCGAGTGTGATGGCAGATGTAGAAGTTGAGAAGGAGGCGGAGTTGGAGTTGGATGTGGAGGACGAGGAGATAGTTCTGGACTATGGTGGTGAGGAGAATGGAGAGGAGGGGGAAGGGGAAGCGGTCTAGAGTTTGGTTGGGCGATTTCTCACCGAGTCGCCAATCAACGTGAGGAATATGAAGCAGGTGTTAGCGGGTCTCTGGAGGCCTGGGAAGAAAGTTCTGATTACGGAGATAGTAGACGATGGTTCATCGCAGAAAAGGCAGATCAGATTCCTCTTTGAGTTCTTCCATGAAAAGGATGCGGACCGGGTGTTGAAGTTTGGACCTTGGACCTATAACGGTCACTTGTTGCTGTTGAAGAAACTAGAGGAGGGTGAACATCCTTTATCGGTAGAACTGTGGCATACGAGTTTATGGGTGCAGGCTCGAGGCTTGCCGAGAGGTATGGGGTCGGAAAGAGTGTGCCAGGATTTTGGCAATGCAATTGGCAAGTTTATCGAGTCGGATGCGATGAACTTTGCAGGAGGTTGGAATTCTTATTTACGTTTCCGAGTGTTATTTGATGTTCGTAAGCCGCTGCGGAGGAAGGCGAAGGTGAGAGCAGTGGGAGGTGTGTATGCGGAGGTGAAGTTTCAATATGAAAAACTTCCTGTGTTCTGTTTCATATGTGGTCGACAAGGACATGTTGAAACCTACTGTCCTCGTCAATATAGTGAGGCGGACCCAATCCGAGCATTCAACAATGATTTTAAAGCTAATAAGGGACGTCGTACGATGATGGGAGAACCATGGCTGATGGGGAGAGATGAGGCAATGAGTATTAGGAGCATGGCGAGATCGAAGAAGGTGAATGAGGGGAAGAGGGGTGGGTCGGTTAGTGGGGAGACGTCGGACATGGTGGAGGATGCTGAAATATTAGATGAGCTGGCTGATCCGATTACCGTTACACAGAAAAGACAGAGGCTGGAGGTTAAGGATGGTGTTCTTAAAAACGTGAATGGGGCGGACCTGGAGGAGCAGGTCCACCGGGACAAATGAACCTACTGTCTTGGAACTGTCGTGGGATGGGGAACCCACGGACAATTCAAGTCCTGAGCGATCTTGTTCGGGATAAAAAACCCAACCTGATCTTCCTTATTGAAACCCACAAGGATAGGTCGGGAGTCGAGTTTTTACGTAAGAAGTTGGGGATGTCCGGGTGTTTCGCGGTGGATAGTGTGGGGCGAAGCGGTGGACTTGCTTTATTGTGGAACATTAGAGGTGGTGTTAAGCTCATTGGGTTCTCTGATCATCACATCGATGTCAGAGTTCGCATGAAGAAGTGGGGAGAATGGCGGGTTACGGGTTATTATGGGGAAGCTAATCGGACCCAACGTAGGAGATCGTGGACTCGTATTCGTGAATTGGCTGGGGTGTCGAGTCTCCCGTGGATGTGCATAGGAGACTTTAATGATATGCTGCGTGCAAGAGAGAAGCGGGGAGGGAGGGCTCAGCCGATTGCTTTACTGAACGGCTTTGCCAAGGCTTTGGACGAGGCTGGTTTGCATGATCTAGGGATGGATGGGTATGAGTTCACATGGCGGCGAGGGACGGGTACCAATGTGAGTATTGAAGAGAAGTTGGATAAAGCCTTTGATTCAGATAGTTGGAGGGAGAAATATTCGAACTGGAAGGTGCACAACCTCCCTTTTTTTACTTCGGATCATTCGTAGATATTCGTGGAGCCTCTAAAACCGGGGGTGTCTTATGGAGATCGTCGTTTTCGATTTGAGAATATTTGGTTGGAGGAGGAAAAATGTGAAGAGGTGGTGAGGGAAGGATGAAGTAGTGGAGCGGGGTTGGAGGTGCCGGATAGGCTTGGGTGTTGCAGTCGAGCTCTGCTTGCATGGGGTAAATCAGGTGCGGCGGGGCTGGAAAAGAATTTACGGAGATTCCGAGGTCGATTAGAGAGGGTCAGCGGGAGAGCGGACCAGCGAAGCAGAGATGAGGCGGAGGAGCTGCGCACAGAGTATTTAAAGTTGCTGAGGGACAAAGACATATACTGGCAGCAACGCACTAAAGTTCACTGGCTCCGAGATGGGGACTCAAATTCCAAATATTTTCATCGATCGGCTTCGACTTGTAAGAGCTTTAATCGAATTAGTAGGTTGAAGAACGATGATGGGGAATGGGTGCAGTCGGAAGCAGGTATGCATGATGTGATTCAGAATTATTTTACTCATTTGTTCTCGGATGTAGGGGAGATGAATGTGGGGCGGTGTAATGGCCTGATGCAGGTTACTGATGCGCATAATGTGAATTTAATTGGGCCGGTTTTGGAGAAGGAGGTAAAAGCGACAATTTTCTATATGCTCCCGGATAAGGCGCCGGGACCGGACGGATTCAATCCCGCGTTTTATCAAAGATTCTGGCATATTGTGGGTCCGGGTATCACTGCCGCGTGTAAAGAGTGGCTTGCTGGTGGGCGGTTTGCGGAAGGACTAAATGATACGCTTATTGCTTTAATTCCGAAGAAGAAGGAACCGGAAGTTGTAGGGGACTTGAGACCGATTACGCTGTGTAACGTAGTTTATAAAATAGTTTCCAAAGTACTAGCTAATCGGCTTCAAAAGGTTCTTCCGGACATTATCTCGATATCTCAGAGTGCGTTTATGCTAGGACGTTTAATTTCTGATAACGTGTGTGTGGCGAATGAGATTTTCCATTGACTCCATAGGAAAACAAAAGGGGAGACGGGGTGGGCGGCCATTAAACTCGACATGGCTAAGGCCTACGACCGCGTGAACTGGAGCTATTTGAGAGGAATGTTGGTTGCATTCGGGTTTAGTGATATTTGGATTCGGTGGGTGATGTTGTGTGTTACGACAGTTCGCTATCAAGTTATTTGTGGAAATAAAACACTCAGCCAATTTAGTCCGATGAGGGGTCTGAGACAAGGTGACCCGCTTCACCTTATCTTTTTCTGATTTGTGCGGAGGGCTTATCGATTCGTATTGCTGAGCAGGAGCGACGGGGCTGTCTTCATTGGTGTCAGATAGCTCGTGGGGCTCCTCGGGTCTCTCACTTATTTTTGCGGATGATGCGGTCCTCTTTTGCAAAGCAAAGAAACATGAATTTGATTGCATGTCTAGTGTGTTGGAGGAGTATGCGGCTGTGTCGGGGCAGGCGATTAATTATCATAAATCCAATGTCATGTTTAGTAAAAATGTGGATGCAGTTGTGCAGAGGGAGTTGGTTGAGGCTTTAGGAGTGCAGGTTGTCAACAATTTTGGAATTTATCTGGGGTCCCCGGTGGTGGTCGGCCGGAAAAAGGCGGAGGCATTTGAAGGTATTGTTGACCGAATTCGAGAGCGGGTCGGAGGATGGTGTGCAAAGGCGCTCTCGACAGCAGGGAAGGAGGTAATGATCAAGGCGGTAGCTCAGGCTTTGCCTAACTATATTATGAGTTATTACCTCTTACCCAAATCTATTTGCTCTGAGATTGAATCGATCATTAGTCGGTATTGGTGGGGGTCGAAGCGCGGTTCTAGAGCCATTCACTGGGTCTCGTGGGATAAATTGTGTAGAAGTAAGGAGGATGAAGGTCTGGGATTTAGATCGGTGAGGGAGATGAACTTAGCATTGTTGGCTAAGCAGGGATGGAGGCTGCTGTTACATCCGAATACGCTCTTTGGTCAAGTGTTTCGTGGGAGATATTATCCCAATGGGTCGGTGTTAAAAGCGGAATTGGGAGCGAACCCGAGCTTTGTATGGCGAAGCATTTGGGAGGCGAAACAAGTGCTGGTTAGAGGGTGTTTTAGACGTATTTGTTCGGGTCTAGACACTAATGTTTATCGTGATCCGTGGGTGCCAGAATTGCCTTAGTTCCGGCTAAGTTCGCCAGCTCCAGCGGGACTCGAGGATATGAAAGTTGGTGAGCTCGGCTCGGCTTCGAGTGGATGGCATGTTGGAACTCTGGAGATGCTGTTTTTACCGGAGGAAGTTGCAGCGATTCGTAGCATCAAGCGAGGTATGCCGGGAGCGAGGGACGAGTGGCAATAGAAGCTTGAGTTGAAAGGGTTGTTTACTGTCTCCAGTGCCTATAATTTGTTGAAGAATGGTCTTATGGAGAGAAGGAGGGGTGGAATCTGGAGTAAGGTTTGGAAGGTGACAGCTCAACCGAAAGTCAGACACTTTTTGTGGAAGGTTATGGCGAAATGCCTTCCGACGGTGGTGAGTCTGGCAAGGAGAAGGGTGGAGGTGGCGGTAGAGTGTCCGAGATGTGGGGGTGCGCCTGAATCATACGAACATTTGTTGTTTCATTGTTCGTTTGCTCGTAGGTACTGGCAAGTGGCAGGGTTGGGGGGCGTAGTCTCTTTTGAAGGGTCAGTAAATGAAGTTTTGACCAGGGTGTTGGGTGTGAAAGATTCTGAGGTCACCTATTGGTTTTGCTACGTGGCATGAGGCATTAGGAAAAGTAGAAACCAAGGAGTGTGGAAGAGGAAATGGGAGGAGGCGGAGCAGATGGTCAGCTGGGTTCGTTCTGTGCGTATGGCATGGTTGGAGGCGAAGCAGGGTGGGAGGAAGAAGGGGAAGGAGGAGGGGGAGGTGAGGACACCTGCTGGGAGTCGAGAGAGGAGGGCGGAAAGGAGAGAATCTGTTATGCATGGTCAGCCGGAGTGGAGGGCAGTAGGTCCAGTGGGGGTGGGGCATGTTAATCGGAGAGGGGGCGAGAGTGGTCGGAGCCGGAGATGGTTGGCTCCGCCTAGTGGACGCCTCAAGCTAAATGTCCACGGTGTCCGGTTCGCGTCGATGGATCGGTGTGGAGCAGGTTGGGTGGTGAGGGGGTCGAATGGTGGTGTTTATGGTGGAGGACGAGTAGGGGGGAGCGGTGTCATGGGGGAGGAGGAAGTAGAGTTGGCAGCAGTTAAGGAGGCTTTGTTATGGGTCTCTGAGAGAGGATGGCAGCATTTAATTGTGGAAATTGAGAAGGACAGTGTTTTATTAGCATTACAGACCGATGGGGAGGTTCCCGGTGCCTTTGGTTTGGCCTAGCTTGATACCCGAGCTATTTCGGGTGGTGTTGAGGGGGTAGTCTTTTCTTGTGTTAGCGAGTCTGCGAATCGTGTGGCTAGAGTGCTTGCTCAGTTTACGAGTTCTATGTCAGGCATTGATAGTTGGTTAGGCTTTCGAGTCCCAACATGCATTGTAACTCACTTGGATGATGATTTGAATTAATAAATCGTTTCATTTTGAGCTCAAAAAAAAAAACTGAATTCAGAATGAGAATTTGACTTTAAATTTGGAGGACAAACAGACTTTGCTTGACTTTGTGAACAAGCAGCTCGTTCTCGGATCCAATGAGTGGGAGAGTGAGAGAGTGAAGAGAAAGTTTTATAATTTATTTTTTTAATTAAAAAATTAAATAATATCCACATCACATCGAGAGTGTGTTAAAAAACCAACTCAACTAGAAGCTCAATGATCGAAGAGATAGATAAGAGTTCATTTCCGATATTTATTTATTTATTTATTTTGAAAGGAACCGAAATATTATTAATCAAACCTCATCACATAACAAATGAGAAATACAAGCAGGTCTCAAATCTTCAAACTAACTCCCTAACCGACCTAGATGACCTCGCCAAAGCGTGGGCCACACGATTAGCCGATCGCTGAACAAATTTAAATTAAATACGGGCAAAATAATCTGACAGATCCCAAATGTAACCTATAATTAGACCACATGCACTGGAGTCCTCCCCTCTAGTTTAGATTACCTCTATCACCGATAACACATCTGATTCCACTATTACCTCAAGCCATCCCCTATCATGCAACCACGACAACGCCTCCCGTATTGCCATTGCTTCAACCACCCGAGCCTTCGACACCCCCGCTCAGCTTCTCCGGCCACCACCCCAGCATCGACCCCTCCAGTCCCAAACCACCCAACCAACTCCCACCCGTTCCTCCTCTTCGAACGCCCCCATCACAATTCACCTTCAGCATGCCCATCGGCGGCTTTGCCCAACCAGTTCGAATCCCCAACTTCGTTCTCGGTCTGACCTCCAACCCCCGGCTCTATTGTCAACTGCGACACCCCCTCTTCCACCGTTCTCCCCTCCTCCACCTCCTGTCCCGCCACCTCCCCCTTCTGCCCTTGACCCTCCGACACCGCCTCCTTCCATCCATTCTAGACAGCCATCACCATTGTTACCACCTCTACTGCCTCCAGCCATTTCCCTTCCCAAACCCCTTTATTTCGAGCAAACCACATACCCCATGCCACATAAAAGGCCTTGGCCACCTCCTCTTTCGTTCCACCTGCCACCTTTTCTAACCAACCCACAACTGAGTTTACATGCATGAACTCCCCCCCAAACCCCACCAAGTT
Organism: Pelargonium nanum; assembly: GCA_036897485.1. NCBI lineage: Eukaryota > Viridiplantae > Streptophyta > Magnoliopsida > Geraniales > Geraniaceae > Pelargonium > Pelargonium nanum. Next base: position 4,608 of record JAYMTF010001824.1, on the reverse strand, counting down.
CATTTCCGATTTTAACTTTTTACGGGAGGCCAGACATGAGAAGATAGAGAATAATCAAGACAGGTTGGACCAAGTGATTTAAGTAATTTGGGTTTTTTTGAGGTCTCATGTTCAAATCTCCCTGCTGACGGTATGAGATAAGTTATTTGAGTTTAAAGGGGATAGGTAACCCTGTTGTGTAGCTCAACTGATAAAAGAAGAAGAAGAAGATAGAGAGCACAAAGAAATGAGTAAAGAGGCCCAATAAGGATAGAGTAGAAAAAGAATTTAATTATACACATTTTGGGGGTGTCGTCTAGCTTATAGTTAAAGTTCTCATTTATTTTTTAATATTATATTCCAACCGTGTGTAAGTTTTTGCCACGTCAACGAGTTTTTTCCACCTAAGCATTTATTACTACATGTGGACATCATTTAACGGAACGGTTGACGGAGTCTAACGACGGGCACCATATTGTGTTTAAAATATTAAATTGAGTATTAAATCTGATAGAATAAAAATTTGGGTATCAAATTAAGTTTCCTCTACAAATTTGAGTAACAAATTTCCATTAATCCAAAATATAAAATGGCAAATATGTAAATAAATGTTACGGTCAAAAGATTAAGCATAATGTATCGAGGGCCGGTTTCTTCCGCTCGTTCTCGCGCTCGCTCCCCGAATGAAAAATCATACACTGCTCTTCCTCTTCCTCCTCCTACGACCCTTAAACCCTAGCACCATTAGACCGCTACATTCCACCACAGAGATCTAGTCTCTTCTCTTCCTCACCAGCAACAGTCGTTTCATCAACTAAGCTTCCGCTGCTTGTCCTCTTCGTGCCCTACCTCGGTAAGTTCCAACTTTAGCCCTATTTGTTTATCCCGAAATTTCAGTTTGCTGCTTCGAAATAACCAGAAAGATATCAAATTCATATATAAACTCCTGATAAGCTCAGAGAATTCCCAATTCATGATCAATTTTGTTTTATACTAGTGTTACCGAAGCTACCAGACCTTTGTACGATGGTTCTTACCACATTATGTATCTGTAGCGGATAATTGATTTTTCTTTTAGCTTGTTGAGCATGTAGTACACTCGCTTATTGTAGCCCATTTAGCAAACTGGGATTTGTGTGTAAGAGAGATAATATTTGGATGGAATGCATATAATGATCAATTTGGCATGTTATCAGATTTGACTTTTATTATTTAGATATGGTGAACTCTGTGATCTCTTGCATTGGTAATCTAGAGAGGTTTGAGTGTCTGGTGGCGAATTAGTATTGCACTTATAGGGAAATATGGTTGCTTTAGTTATCCAGGAATGTCTAGCAATTGAGTGGGAGAAGGAATTGAAGAAGTTTAGTTATGGTAGATGGGTTTCCAGTCTACGGAGTCAGTTTATGAGATGAGTTTCTTAACTGGGGTTTTCTCTCATGTTATATGAGTTTGTGTTGAGATGAGAATGCCCTCATCCGTAGTGTTTGAAGAACTGAAAGATGTTCCATTTGGTGAGGGTGATGTTGTGTAGATTTTGTTTTAAGTCATGCATAGAAAGAGAAATATGTCTTGGAATGCTGTGGCCAATATGGTGCTCATTTGAACAAAAAAAAAAAGAAGAAGAAAAGGGAAAGAAAATAGAGTGCATATTCAGCAGTGGTTGGCTGGTTGCCTTATTAGCTATTTAATAACCTTTTCTCTGGATGTGTTTTAAGTCCCTTTTCAACTTTTGTAGTTAGATGTACGCAGCACGTGTTAGCTTCCACAAAATGTAATGTCAGTCTGACCTCCATCCATGCTTTTTGAATAGTATATTCACTTCCTCTTCTATGAATTAGTACATCCTTAAAAAATGATTAAAAAATATGCATACTGATTATGCTGTTCACATTATGTAATTTATTTGGTTCTTCCTACTCCCTAATCTGATACTAAAGCACAAGAGATGCAATCTTGTATGAATTAATGCAAATTAGTTCTCAAGTCCGTGAAACTCAAATAGCTTGATGAAATATACAGAGGCACGTTCTCTCTTGTCAGTAGGCCTGTGGCTCAACGTTGTCGTATTAGTCTTTCATGATATGTCGTTGCTAATGATTGGCTTATCTTTGCAGCTGCTGAAGAGCTTGCACATTTGCTGGAATGGCCAATAATTCACAATCCTCTGGTGCACAGGTAGCAGTTTTCTAATGATTTTTTTTTCTTTGCTTTTATTAAATTTAAACTATTAGGTCTATAATCTGTCTTACTGGAATTGCACTGTAAAAGTTTTCTATACTGCAACTGTATTAATATCATTGTAAATAGGGTTGGCTGTTTTCTTTGGTATTTCTCTCAAAGTCAAATTTAGATCATGTACATATTGAATCCGGCCAAGGTTATAATGCTAAATTGGGTTTACATTTTCTGAAATTTGAAATTAATAATCAATTTTCATGAAGCAAGTTGACATCTACAACAGAGTTATTTGATTCTATTTTTATTATGTTTTATGCAATGGCATCATATACCTTCTCAAACTCTAAAACTTTTTATGACATGTTCGTTGGAAAGCCTCTTCGGCCTCCGCAAGTTGGATCCTTGCCTCCTCAAAGTTTTGGTCAACCCCTACCTATGCAGGTATTTTTGTCCTGTTCATAGTGAAACCGTAATTTTCCCCCATTAACAACTCTATTTGAATTTTACATAATTCACTCTTCTGCAGTTTCGACCTGTGGTTCCAAATCAACAAGGACAGCAATTTATTCCAGCACCTTCCCAGCAGTTTTGGCCAGTTGGACAGGGTAATTCTTCATCAAATGTGGGGATACCTTCTGGTCAAAATCAGCAGATGCAATACGCTCAATCAACACAGCTGCTACCTCCAAGGCCTAGCCAGCCTGGCTATGTTGCACCTACATCGCAGCATGCAGTGCCAATTTCATACATTCAGACTAGCAGGCCTCTTACTTCTGGCCCAATGCAGTCTCAACAAACTGCTCTAAATAATCATATGCCTGGCTTAGGTGCCCCTGGAATCCCTCCCACTTCATCATATACAGTAAAGTCTCACTAACGCATCCGTCTCTTCATGTTTATTTGTTTGTTTCTCGTCTTGCTATTTTGTCGGCTGTGCTCTATATTTGTTTACGTGGTTTGTGCTATTTCAGTATGGGTCATCTTCTTACGGTCATCCACAGAATACTGTTGGTGCAGCATCACAGTTCCAACCAGTGTCTCAAATTCAAGCCCCTGTTTTACATGTGGTGTCTGGAGGACAGAGTTCAGCAGTTGCTGTACCAGCACAGCAGATTGGTCAGCAAACAGCAGTTACTTCATCTACAGATCCAGTTAGTATTTTTAAACCCATACTGTTGTATGTGTTTAATTTTGTTAATTTTCAGCTCCTGCAACATTTATCAATGGGGGTGGTTTAAATAGATACTTCTAAAGCTAGTATCAGATACTCTTCAATTTTGTGGCAGAGGTTATTTGCATTGTGGTTTCACTATTGTGTTTCCTATTTACTCTCTGATCTTGCGTGTGAATGAGTAGGGTTTAAATTTCTTTAGCTAGTTCCCTGGGTACCTTGATGAGCGTGTCTACAATCATCTCTTTGTGTCTTGATGTCAGTATCACTTGTCTGTCTCCCTATATTAAAAGGATACAGTATGTATTGTCACCCATGTTTGAGTATTAACTTTTAAATTTACCTTTAACCAGAGGGAAAATAGATTATGGTGAGTTTCTTATCAAGCTTGAAAACAATTTTATATTTTCAACATTCTAATTTAAACATTGTGAGAACCCAGAAGCTACTGTTCTGTTAACTGCCCTTTTTTAATTATCTCAGGGAGTAAATTCTAGCCTTACTCAGCAATCCTTATCTGATTGGCAAGAGCATACATCTGATGGGAAAAAGTAAGTTGTTTTTATAACTGCAGTTTTGAAACTTATCCCGCTTTCTTTTTGGCTCTATCTTTAAAATGCTGGCTGCTTATATTTTGAAATATTATCATCTTAGTCTTAATTTCTGTCTTTTCTTTCCCCCAGATATTATTACAACAAGAGAACAAGACAGTCTAGTTGGGAAAAACCATTGGAATTAATGACACCGATTGAGGTGAGTTGTGTGTCTTGCTTGTCACTCTTCCTGTAATTTGAATGCCATCTTTCAATGTCTGTTAAACTGCCTCCTTAGAGTCGTAGTGATTCTTTGACATGTCTGGTAATGGATGTTGACAACTCTGGCCATGCTTAAATATGTCAAATTCTTTTATGTGATCACTCCTTTTCTTTGCATGTTCTACTACTGGTTTGTAGATGTCATGGCTGGAGAAATTTAACAACTTATCTGTATGCTCATTGTGAAGCTGGGGTTTCACTTTCTCAAGTCAGGCAACAATTTTCTTTTTATATTTTATTTATTTTGTTGACCATTTTCATTTTATGTAGCATTAGTGGTAGGATTTAGTTATTCAGTGCTGAGAGTTTTGGTTGCCTCTCCTATTTGTGTAGTTTAGGATGTTACGTTTCTGCTTTTGCAACCTGCTATTTTCTTCTTTAGGATTTAGTTGGCCAATGCTGAAAAGCTATGAAGCACCGATTCGTTATTGACCCTACGAATCCGAATCCATTCGCGAATCG